>JAWNMJ010001022.1:0-74222 GCA_035044165.1 Drosophila nr. perissopoda 1 BK-2023a | reverse complement strand
AAAAATAATAAATTACGCAATGGAATTTCATGAAAAAAAAACACGAAGCTCGTTTGCTTTAATAATCGATTAATTTGATTTGTCATCGAAAAAAAAAAAAAAAAAAAAAAAAAACAGAAACCTTAAGACTGAGATTTACAATTGAAGTATATATTTATAAATCTTTTATATATATATGTATATATATCTGCGATTAACATCTTTATAACAATAACACAAATTACGGATTGTTTATAGCCTCTCGCGATCAGCAGATCAGATTTTGCTAGACTTTCAAACAATACGCTGACGCTCTGAGCCTGGAACTTCCTCCACGCCCAATTTGACGCGGCGACAGCGTTGATATAGATAGATGCCCATCAGTGGCAGCGGCGTCATAATGGCGACCGATACCGGTACCACTGTCGTCAGGTCCGCCTGCGGCTGTGGCAAGGTGGTGCGCAAAAAGAAGATCGCAATTCCCGTATTCTGTATGCCCGTCTCAATGGCAATTGTCAGCGCGTCGGCTGCATTCTGATTTAGCAGCATCGCCGCAAGCCACGCGATTGTATAGCCCAGGAACGGTAAACAAAAGCCAGCGACTGCAATCTATCGCATCAGCCAAACAAAGAGAGAGAGAAGAATGTGTGTGTGTGTGAGAGAGAGAGATTTTGTGTTTAATATTTGCATAAAATCCATCTTTAATTCCGATAAACTAAAATTTCTTATTTTTTGGAACTGTATTTTCCAAAAACAAAAATACGAAAAAAATAAAATCGGCTTTACTACCACAAAATTATCTATTCAAGTTAAGATTATTTCACAAATTCATGGCTGGTGATATGATATGGTTTTGATCTAATATGTTGCACCTAGTCTGACCTAAACCCAAAATATATTATTCTGAATTCGTAAGGCAAACAACTTTACACTCATTTGTCCATGAAATATTCCCAAATTATTGGACTGCGCTCAAAAATGGGAACTTTCTCTTCAATTGAGTTCTCTGAGACATTTGCCCTGTCGTAGCTATGTTGACGCAATCTTTTTAACCCAGTTGCAGGCTTGAAAGGATTCATTTTGCTCTCACTGAGAGTCAACCTTTTGATCATTTTGGATATATTTGAAATTCATAATAAATAAATAAAATAAAATGTTTTCTGTAAGCGAAATTTTGCGAAACATATCGATTTCTATAAGGAACATTTAAGAGGTGCTAATTTTTTTTCGCTTTCTTTCCAATAAGAAAAAATTCAAATATGTATTTTTTATAGCCAGCTGGCTAATTGGAAAAATGACAAATATGCAAAAAATAATTGTTTTTTTTTTATCAGCAACAAAATTTGTGATTTTTGCAGTGTATATATATATATAAATGGAATAAATTTGTGAGATTTTGTTGTCAGTTCAGTTTCAGCTCACCTGCCACGAAAAGAGCTGGAACAGATAAAAGTTGGTGATGATCGCAAAGATGACAATGAAGAGGATGAGGCAGGCCGAGATTGGTTTCAGCAGGCGAACGAGCCAGTGTGCCACACGTGGCAGGCAACGTTGAATGGCCAGACCAATGAATAGTGGCACAATCAGACTGCCACAATAGGTGGCAATTTGGCCATAGGGCACCTGCATGCCAGCCCTCTCGAAGATCAGCTGTCCCAGCGTGAATATCCACAGTGGCATTGTCCCAAAGGCGGCCACATTGCTAACGGTTGTCATCAGCACCGACAGATTAATATTGCCATTCAAGACCGCCGACCAGGTGTTGGAGGCGCCACCACTTGGGGCAATGCCCGTAAAGAACAGGCCCAACTGCATCGCTGGCGATTCGGGAAACACAAAAATGCCCAGCGTATAGCTGAGCAGGGGCATGCCCAGCAGCTGGGTGATGAACCCAATGCACGGACCAATCGGACGCGTTATCAAACCCTGCAACACATCCACATTGAGGGCAGCCCCAAAATTGATGTACACCAGCGACATGAGCAATATGATCGAGCCAACGAATACGTGATCGATGATCCGTTCTGGCCGGAGCACCTGTACCACCAGCCGGCTGTTGTCGCTATTGTTGGGTCCGCTGCTTTGATTCGTCCACGCATCTAGTAGACGCACGGAGATTCGTGTCTCGCCCAAAAAATGTCCATCGATTCGAATGCGACCCGTCCAATCGCTCAGCGTTGCGTGCAACGGAATTGTGGCATTCTCTGGTGCAACACTGGCCAAATGTGGATCATCGCTGACCAGCCAAAAGCTGTAGCGATTTGAGCTCGAATCGAGTTCGCTGGATATATCCCAAAGATGCAGTTCGACTTCAGCGCTGCTCTCCATTTGCAGGTGCAGCAAGGCGGGTTGAAAATGCGCCTGCCAACTATGTGTTGGCAACGCAAGCTGACCAACGATCAGCATGGCAAACAGCAGCATTCCCACTCGCATCATGATCAAAATGTAACTGAGTTGTCTCTTTTCGATTATCTCGCGTAATCGACTAAGAAACGCAAGCACACACAAACACGAATACACACACAGATACGAAAGTGCAGGGCATGTAGTTTTCGTGCGAGAGTGAGATCGAGCTACAGTTATGAGCTTTGCTGCTGCTCTTCTTTTCACTCTAAGAGAGAGTCGGAATCACAACAGCAGCAGCAGCAAAGAAACTTAAATTTAGAAGCAGAGTATTAACAGCGTTTGTTGCTCTTCTTTTCGAAATCACAAAAACAATATCAACAACAACAGCAAATGTAATTCAATTTAAAAAAAATGTGCGTGTTGACAGCGTTTTCAAAGGTGAGCTTTCAGTTTGCTGCTCTTATCACTATAAACAACAAACGCAATTAATTTATGTTAAGTACATATTCCACAACTGTCAATCTGTGACGTCAGCATAGGCCAACAGCAGTCGACAAGTTTCCGCAGTTATAAACGCACTGCTCTCTCGTTCGTTCTTTCTCTCTCTGTTTTTTATATTCAAACGCCGCAAATTCACTCATGAGTGAGTGAGCGTCAGCACAGCAACAGGTACTTGAGCTTGTTTGACAAGAGAGCTTATGGCCGCAACTAAAACAGAAGACAACAGTTATATTATGGTGTAACTACGTAAGGCTATTTTTAACAGCTGATAAAAGCTTTGACTGGTTGTGTGAAATCAATGACGCCATTTAACGTAACTGCATTAAAAATATATTACAATCTTAATTTGCTGGTATACAAATCGAATATAACAAAACATAAGCAGCTGTCAAATGGTGAGGCTGCTTAATCGGCAAGTGATCACCTTGTATATATTTCACCATGCATGCACGCACACAGCTAGCCAATTAACAGGCATTAACAAGAAAATAAATACATGTATGTAAATTCCTTCAAGATTTAGTTTTATTGTAGTTTGCGATAAATGCAAAAAGAACAAGTAAGAATGCTGTAGTCGAGTGAGATCGACTACGATATAACCTAAACCCAATTGTTACATTTATTCTAGGTATATTGACAAATTTCGCCCAAATATCTTCGGCGATTATCACGTCATCTCTTTCTTACACATGCGCTCGCATATTTACACATACAGAAAATGCTTGCAGCTGCTGATCGAAATGAGATTAATTTAGGACTATATTTCTGCCTAGAAAATTCGATTTTAAGAACATTTGAACAGTTGATAGATGGCATATTATGTAATAATTAAAAGATTCGAACTATTAAATTTACTGCTATTGGAAATTTAAATGGATCGATATTCGAAAAACGGAGTCAGTTTTCGATCAAATAAAGCAAACTTTATCTGGGCAGGTTACACGGAAACCTATATTCCGTGTTGACAGATGGATATGGCTTATCGACTCGGTTATTGATCCTGATTGAGAATATATATACTTTATGGGTTCAGGGTATACAAACTAAAAAGAGAACCACAGGAGATAGGGGATTTGTACTGGAATTTAAGTGGTTATTTTTGAAATTTGCCTAAGCTTTTTAGTATCTGTAATGATCGGGTTTAAAGGGACCGGTTTTGGGGACACCAAGATAGTTGGCCTGCTTGTCCGTTAGCTTGGTGAGCTTAACCCTCAGCTTGTCCAAATGGAGGCTGGCCACCTCCTCGTCGAGCAGCTTGGGCAGCACATGCACCCCAATCGCATACTGATCCGATTTCGTCCACAGCTCAATTTGGGCCAACACCTGATTGGTAAATGAATTGGACATGACGAAACTGGGGTGACCATGGGCACAGCCCAAATTGACGAGTCGGCCCTCGGCAAGCAGTATGATATGGCGTCCATTTGGCATTAAATAGCGATCCACTTGTGGCTTCACATTCACCTTGGTTGTGGCATTGTTGTTCAGCCAATCGACATCGATCTCACAATCGAAATGGCCGATATTGCAGACGATGGCATCGTCGGGCATGTTAAGCAGGTGCGTCGATGTGATGATGTCGCGACAGCCTGTCGTTGTCACATAGATGGACGCCTCCTTGCTGGCCTCCTCCATGGTGGTCACCTCGTAGCCCTCCATTGCCGCCTGCAATGCATTTATCGGATCGACTTCGGTGACGATGACACGACCACCGAATCCCTTCAGTGCCTGGGCGCAACCCTTGCCCACATCTCCATAGCCAGCGACGCAGCAAACCTTGCCGGCAATCATCACATCCGTTGCCCGCTTAATGCCATCAATCAGCGACTCCCGGCAGCCATATAAATTATCAAATTTACTCTACAAAAAAAAACAGGTGATATATATATATAAATACAGGATAATATAAAGAATATCAGGATGAGGGCATTTTTACCTTGGTCACCGAATCGTTGACATTGATTGCTGGTACACCGAGTCGGCCATCCTTGAACATCTTGTAGAGATTGTGGACACCAGTCGTTGTTTCCTCACTGAGACCCTTGATGCCCTTCAAATAGTCGGGGAAACGTTCGTGCACCAAATTGGTCAGATCACCACCATCATCCAGTATCATGTTCAGGGGCTGACCGTCGGGAAAGACGAGCGTCTGTTCAATGCACCACATGTATTCCTCATCGGTTTCACCTTTCCACGCATAGACGGGCACACCAGTTGCCGCAATTGCCGCCGCTGCATTATCCTGGGTGCTGAATATGTTACAACTGGACCACTACACCTAAAGGTTAACAACAACACACACACACACAAAAAGTTAAGGATTAGCATTTAAAAGACAATCGTCAATTGACAAAAAAGCGACTTGTTGTTTAGCATATCAATCGGTTTGCTCTTATCTTGGCCTGGGGGTCAGCAGCTATTTGATCCCAGCCCAAAAAATAAATGAGAGATTAGTTGTTATCGTCACGCCTTGAACTCCAAGTGCGACCTCCGAGCCTCAAAAATAAGCATTTTTGCCAACAACAAACGACGGAAGACATTTTCAGATAATGCAGCAAAATGGGGCACATGGCAACATAGCAAAGGATTGATAAAGATGTTTTCCCAGAGATTCCCCTGTCCCTTCCCATTTCTTCTACGCCTGGCTGCTACTGCTTACTTGGGCGCCCAGCTCGACGAGGGTCTCGATGAGTACGGCCGTTTGGACGGTCATGTGAAGGCAGCCAGTGATGCGGGCACCCTTAAGGATCTTGGACGGGCCGTATTTCGCGCGGCACGCCATCAAGCCGGGCATCTCGTTTTCCGCAATGATGATCGCTTTGCGCCCCCATTCGGCCAGACCGATATCGGCTGTGGATCGCATATATACACAAATACATATATTTATTATACATATAAATAAATGTGCTTTAACCTCAGCCAAAAAAAAAACATGTGCGCCCAAAAAACACATAATATGCATATATATTTACATATATATGTGTCTGTTGCGCTGCATTTTTATTTGTAACTCACCAACTTTGTATGCAAGCTTGGAGTTGGACATCTTGCTGGTTTAGTTTTGTTTCGTATTATTACCGAGGACGAGGAGGAGCTGGACGACGGCGAGCGAAACCTGACAACCTTATTGACAACGCGCGCAACGCTAAGTGAGCAAATATATATATTCTAAGATCGTATAAAATGTGTGAATTTATCGACTTATCGATTTCAGCCGCTTATCAGAGTTGCCACATTTTTCAACTTACGATCTTGGTACCATGCAATAGTTACAGATATTATCGATATATCGGTAAAGGACACACAAGCAGCCTTGCGTTAACTATCGAAAGAACAAAAAATAACATCATCTAAATACTGTACGTCCGTAATACAAACAACTACAGAACGTGAAAAGACAAGTAGAAAAATAGTTTAGGATGCATCTAATACGTATAACACAACTATATACATAAACAAAAAAGAAAATCAACTCGCCCTATACGCGATAGTTGATTGGGTTAGCAGCACTGGTGGTGCATTAGTGCACAAAAATGGAATTTTTACCACACACAGAGATATCGGCGCCATTTTATTAAAAAAAAAAAAAAAAAAAACACTCGCTGAACGAATATACGCTACTCGCTGCATTTGGCACACACGCGTTTTCCAAATCGTGGATTTTTTTCGACCTCCGTTTATTTTTTTATAGTGTGCAAATCGAACAAGCTAATTAATCCAGCCACAAATTCACAATACACACAGTGCTTATAAACAATGCGTATGCCACAGGGCTCACTCTGCCAACAACATTAAATTGAATGCGTGCGTGTGTTGCGTGTTGCTATTCTTTTCTTTGCTTTTTTTTTTTTTTTTGATTGTATGTGCCGAACGCAAAGTACGAAAGCGGCGCATAATTCGACCGCAACGCGACGTTGATGTCCATTTGTGAGTGTGCGTGCGTGCATGTGTGTGTGTACAATAAAATATAACAAATAAAGCTACAACAAATACAACCAAGTGTAAAAGACACAAAAAGACAAACAGAAAAAGAAATAGAACTAGAAGAAAACCACTCACACACACACAGCGAATATATTGTCAGCAAATCAAACAGGGAAAGGCAAGGCTGCTGCTGCTGCGCGTGTGTGTGTGCGTGCGTAAAACAGACAAAAGAGGCGCGCGCGGCGTGCAATGCGCTAAAAAAGCAATAACAGGCGGCAGAGGAGGGGTAAGTATGTGTGTGTGTGTGTGTGTAGCGGCGTGGATCAAAAAGCGAAAAAAAAAATGTATGCTCATTTGTACATTAATTGTAACAAGCTTTGAGTTATTAAATGCGATATATATATATATAAATAGTTCAACTAGTTTCATATTTATTTGTTGCAGTGCAAGGCCAAACGACGTTGCAACAGTGTGGCCGCTTCATTTTCAGTGTCTTACTTTTTTTTTTTTTAATTTTGCATTGTTGCATTTTGTGTGTGTGAGTGAGTGCCGAGTGCGACCGGTAAAATTTCAATAATGTCTGCACATGAGGATGGCCAACCGCAACGGGAGCAACATCAACAACAGCATCAGCAAGAGCAAGAGTATTCACCGCTATTACTCTCTTCCTCCATGCACAATGACCACGTGAGTACAGCACTCAACACTCTCCACTATAGATGGCGCTAAACTCGAATTTTAACTTGCAACTTTTTTTTTTGTTTAATTTCGTTTTGTTTGCAGTCGATCATTGGCAAGGTTAAATCGTGCGTCAAATCGGTGACCAAATGGTTCTCACCATCTTCGACGTGTGACACCACGCAGCTGCAGCAGGAGCAGCAACCAGCGTCGTTATCGCATCATCATTACTATCAACATCAGCAGCAGCAGAATGGTAGAATGTCGCAGCGTACATTGAAACGGCGACGCATTGCTTTGGATGATGCGCCCGATGTGTCCATAATGGACGATGGCACCGAAGCAATGGATCTGAATGATGAGGAGGTTCAGTTAGCTGATAATATAGCCGAACATGATCTGGTTGCCGAGGATGAGTTGACGCGTCGCAGTGAATATAATGTTAGCTTGTTACGCAATCGTCAACAGCAGCTGATTGCGACAGCTAACGCTCATAATAATAATAACAATGATAATGATAATGATGATGACGATGATGACGATGACGATGACGACGAGGAGGATGCCGAGGCCGAAGCTGAAGTGGAGGATAACAATGACAACGACGACGACGACTATGTGGAAGAGTCATTGTCAAAGCGACAGTGCTATGAGGTATGCAATCAGGTCAAAATACAATTTAAAAGATTTTCAACTTTTGTTTGAGTGAAATACTGCGACTATCCATGGTCACCTAATTATATCTCAATTAGCCCCAGTTAGCTAGGTTTGATTAAAGTTTTTGTCTTCTTTGGCATCCAGTGGTGGTGCTCCTCGTTCGTTGAATACAATGCAGCTACATCAACGTGACATGACGCGTTGTCGTCGTCCACCGTTGCATGCCTCAACACCCGCCTCAAGCGATGCACTGCGTCGCCGTCAGCGTGAGCCTGCCTACAATTTCCTTGCCATGGCCGGCGGTACCAATGGCAACAGCGATACGGCAGCTGTTGCCACCAGCGGCGATTTGCCAACCAGGTGAATAGCTGGTTCCATATTATATACATATATCAACACAATTTTGTTATTATGATTTCTGTGTTTTTTTTGTTTTTGTTTTTTGGTGTAGTTCAAGACGCACGCTGAACCTAATGACTCAACGTCGCGATACGTCGCTGAGCAGCTACAAGCGACACGGTCTGCAAACTTATCGACGGCCCGCAATGCCCAACAGGCGTAGCTCTGACACCATCATCGAGCAGGCCACCGATGAGGAGCAGCAACAGCAGCAGCAGCAGGAGGATCAGACAAACAACAACAACAACAACAATACTAATAATAATATTGTTAACAAAAATAACAATGATAATATTTATACGAAACGAGGAATTGCAGGAGCCGGACTTGGTGGTGGCACCGATTCTCATTCAGAGTGCGGCAGCAGTGAGAATCAGGCGGGTCTGCGCAGCAACATCAACTCATTGTTCTATGCGAATCTGCAGAGTCGCAAATCGATATTCAATTCAACAGCAACAGGAAGAGGAAGAGGAACAACAATGCCACAGCATCATAATTCAACATTATCACTCAATTCGCTGCCGCCGCGTCGTCGTTTCAATGCCGCCATTTATGGCAGCGTGTCGGCGCTAAGCGATAGTCGCCTCCTCAGCAGCAATCGGAGCAATCCGATGTCATCAGCATCATCATCAACGAATGTCGCCGCCAACGAGTCACCGTTCTATCCAGGACCAACAGCATTCTTTGGTGCATCTGCCAATTATCGTCACTATACAAACAATCTGACGAGCTGCAGCAACAACAGCAGCCTTAATCGTTCCGGCGGCAGTTCGCCAGCGTTGACGTACAGCGACAACAATAGTACATCGCGTCTTTGGAATGGCAGCGGCATCGAGAGAGTTGTAATGCGACCAAAAACCGTCAACAGCAACAGTTATGTTCCGCATTTATCGCAGACAACACAGCGTATACTCAACATGATGCAGAATCATACAACGCCACTGATGGAGGCAAGAAAAATGGGCAATGCGATGCGCGAACTTGAGCAGCAGCGTCTCAATCGCAATGCAGCAGCAGCAGCCGCAAACAACAACAACATCAGCAGCACCAACAACAGCAGCAGCAGCAACAATAACAATAACAACAACAGACAGCGGCAGCAGCAATTCCGAGTCTGCCAAATGGACGGTGCCCGCAATGCTGAAAGATGCTGGAGCAGTATCGCATGCAACGTACGCCCGCCGCATGCAGCGGCGCGAGACTATCAAAGCTGGGCGAAGAGATGGAGCAACGCGAACAGCGAGGAAAACAGGAACGACGGACGACTAACGCACCACCTACGACGTATCCCGTTCGAAAAATTGCCGCGAACACTAAAGAAATTTCCTCCGTTTCGGGAAGCTTGCAGTCATTCAAATAAAATGCGCTCACGCCTCTCACATCAGCCGCGCAGGGATGCACGCAGCGTGCAGCAGGAGGAGTTGCCACCAGAGTTTCCCACTCGAATCGCCGCACATACCGTGTTTCCGTTGATGAGCAGCAATCCCAACTATCCGATTTGGTAATGACTGCGCCTGCCATCAAGCCAGCTCCTCTAGCTCCAACAGCAGCACAGTACAAAACCAGAACCACAGCAAGGAGTTGCTGCTGCTTCTAGCTCAGCAGCAAACAGAAATACAACAGCACAACCTATGAATTTGATGACCAATTGCACTGGTCTGCTAAATTCCAGAACTGGATTTCAACACAACCAATTGCCTTGTTTTGCCCAAATTTAGTTCACCCTGTTTGTTGAATGTAATGGAGACAGGTAATAGTCTTATATTTGCTGCAACCTATTTGACAGCAGCAGCAGCACCAGCAACAGGAACTCCAACAAACTGTCGGCTTCGGTGATCAGTTCAAGAAATTGTTTTGGGAGTGCGGGTACGCATGGTGCGCAACAAGATGGTCGCACCGCTGAAACGTTACGCAAAAAAACTCCACAAGCACAGCAGCAACAAAAGCAGCAGCAGCAGCAGCAGCACCAACAGTGAACGCTGCCGGCAGCAACAGCAACAGCAGCTCAAGCAACGGCAGCAACAGCAGCAGCAGTTTTGCTAGCAATACCAGCAGCAGCAACAGCATGCCAGCTGCTGTCGGCGGCTTTGGCGGCGCATTCAAATTCAAGGCGGATAGCTGGGAATGTGGCAGCTGCATGATAAGGAACCAGGCTAGCAGCAATGCGTGCATCGCCTGCGAAACGCCCAAAGCCAAGAGCAATCTCACCAGCAACAGCAATAACAACAGCAGCAACAGCAACAACAACAGCAGCAGCAGCATTGTTCTAGTTGTCAGTGGTTTTGGTGATGCCTTCAAGCCCAAGGGGAATACCTGGGAATGTGAAATGTGTATGATAATCAATCAGTCCAGCAGCAGTGCATGCATTGCCTGCGAGACGCCCGATCCCAAAGCGAAGAAGAGCAATAGCAACAGCAGTAGCCTTAATTTGCTGCCAGCAACTGTTGCTGTTGCCAGCGGTTTTGGTGATGCATTCGCGCCCAAGGCGAATACTTGGGAATGTAGCACCTGTATGATAATCAATCAATCCAGCAGCGATGCGTGCATTGCCTGCGGGACGCCCGATCCCAAAGCCAAGAGCAACAAAAACAGCACAAGCAACACCAGCAGCAGCTTCAAGTTTGGTTTTATGGGCGGTGAGCAGCAGCAGCGCCAGCAACAGCAGGTGGTGGTGCCGCCGAAGCCAGCTGTTTCTCGCTGGAATTGTGAGGCGTGCATGGCCGAGAATGAGGTGATGCGTCAGAAATGCATTTGCTGCGAGCAACAGAAGCCGAGCGCCAATAACGATGAGGCATTGAATGGTTCGTCGGTGGTGCCGAAGTTTATGTTTGGCTTTAATCGTACAGCAACAGTTGCACCAGCAGCAGCACCACCAACAACAGCAGTAGCAGAATCCTCAGCAACGGTTGCAGCAACGCCAGTTGCAGATGCCACTGAGGAATCTGCATTTGTTGCTGATACTTCTGCCTCTGTTGCTGCTAAACCAATGTTTAGCTTTGGAAAAAAAAAAAAAAAAACTGCTAAACCAATGTTTAACTTTGGTGCGCCCCCACCAATGTCGAATAGCAGCAACAGCGCTAGTTCCAGCAACAGTAGCGGCAGCAACAGCTTCACCATGAGCACCAACAACAACGTAGCAACCACCACAACGTTCAATTTCGGCAGCAGCAACTTGCATCCAGCAGCACCAACGACAGCAGCAACAGCTGTTAATATTGATACCACAACAACAACAGCAGCACCAACAACAGCAGCACCAGCAACATTTTCATTTAACAACAATCAATCAGTAACAAGCCACGCCGCCAACAGCAACATTAATCTGTTTGGCGCGCCAGCAACAGCTTCTGCAGCACCAGCAACACTGTCATTTAACATCAATCAAACAGCTAATGCAACAGAAGCAACAACAACAGAAAAAAAAAAAAAAAAAGCAGCAGCAGCAGCAACAACAACAACAGCAGCAGCAGCAGTAACAACAACAACAAGTATCAACAGCTTATTTGGCGCAACAGCAACAGGTGGCTTTGGCACTCTTTTAGCGCCAAAGAGCAGCAGCAGCAGTGGCAACACAACAACAACAACAATGCTCAGCTTTGGCAACAATATCAACAGCAGCAGCATCACACCGTTTAGTTTTGGGGCCAAGCCAGCAGCAGCAGCACCGACAACAACAACAGCAGCAGCAACAGCTGGCGCGACCACAACAACCAACAGCAGCAGTACAAAACCACTAAGCTTTGGTTGGTCAAATGCAGCAGCAGCAACTCCTAATGCCAATAATAATGCAACGTTGCCAACTTTTGGCATGTTCGGTGGCAATACAGCAGCAGTAGCGCCACAACAGCAACAACAACAGCCTATTAGCAGTGACAGTAGCATCTCCGCTGTCTTTGGCAATGTCAGCAATCCCTTTGGTGTAGCGTCTTCCTCAGCGGCAGCAGCGCCTGTTCTTGGAAACAGCATCAGTACCAGCAACACAACCACCAGCAGCGGCGCCTTTGGTTGGCCACCCGGACCCGCAGCAATAGCATCAACAACTCATATTGCCAATAATAATCCGTCCACCAGTGCTGCCACAGCGACAACGTTGCCAACTTTTGGGAGCGGCAGCGTCATGTTCGGTGGCAACACAACAACAACAAACGCAACACAGTCCTATTTTGGAATGTCAGCAGCAGCTGTGCAACAACCTCAACCAATTGGCAACAGCAGTGGCAGTGGCATCTCCAACGTCTTTGGCGCAGTTACAAATCCATTTGGTGCTGCATCTTCCACGGCAACAGCAGCACCTATTCGTCAACCTAGCGGGAACACAACCACCACCAACAGCAGCAATACCAATTCCTAAACCGGCATTTAACTTTAACAGCGGTGTTGCTGCCACATCCACGGTAAGTGTTGCACATGTTGCACCTTTATATTTGTTCACACCAACAAAATTGTAGAAACTCCTACCCTAAATTTGGCAATGTTACATCGGTTAATTGTGGCATCTGTTAAGATTAACAACGCATTGGAGGATACGTCTCCGAGGCCATAAACTATATATGTATATATATGCCAGCAGCCAGACGAGTCTATACAGGCATGTCTGAATTTTGTAGTCCCTCAGTTTAAATGTAATCTTGATACAAGTTGGCATATGTCCGACTCAAGGCAGTATCTGGATTGGATCGTTTCGGATCGTAATACTATATCATATAGCTGCCATAGGAACAATCTGTCGAAAAATGATAATGATTTTATGTTGTCAGATAGATCGATATATAGATAGGTAGATAGTCGTAGACATACAGGTCCCCCGATTCTGATACAAATGCGCATTATTCAGTTAACAGGTCAAAATTATTCCTTTTGCAAATGCATTCTATCTAAATTATGGATGGAGCAGTGTTTTGAAAATAATGATTTTAGCTATGGTGTTCAATTCTAGACTGTTAACACTGTGTTAACAGACACACGGCACACCGTTAGTGTTAGCATAACGATTAACATCAAAGTTTCTAGAACTTAACATACAATTACATTTAACATTCGATTTGAGACAGTCACTCATTAAAAGCTTTCTTTCTCTCTCTCTTTCGTACGCATTTCTCTCACAGCTGTCTCCCGGGGGCGTTTTTAATTTCGGTGCACCGCCGTCGAATATGACGACGGTTAACAGCGGCGCAGGCGCATTCAATTTTACAACAAATGCAGGAACAGCAGCTGCGGCGCCGCAAACAGCGCCATTTAACTTTTCGGCTAATGCAGGAACAGCCACAGTTGGCAACGCAGGCAACACTGATGTAAGTTAAATACATGTAACGCAGGCAATATCGACAATATCGACGACCTGGCAACACTCCGCATATACATACACATGCACACATGTAAATATGTATGTGTTTGTTGTATACGCATTTGTATGAAATAATTGGGAAATTATGCTTGTTGCTGTTTCTCCTATTATTAGTATTTTTTTTGTTTTCCATTACTTGGTATATTTTCTTGTATTGTATCGAAAACATAATATTTATTAAGTAATATCCGGCTCTCTCTCTCTCTCTCTCTCTCTCTCTCTTTCAATTTACCAATTGTATACTGTAAACTGTATTATTTGTGGCTGCTGCTTCTATTTCTATTAATATTACTACTACTATTTTGAAATGTAAAGTTATTTCCACGACTTTTCCAATTTGGGGCGGCCCCCCCATTGTCGTCGCAGCCACCAGCAAATAAAATGTATAACTTTGCCGGCTCAACGCAGCAAATCCAGGTAAGTAATATAGTCATAAAATATATATATATCTTCAATACATTCACGTTCATGTTTTTTTTATTGCCACTCATAATAAATTGATTGGTTTTTTGCATTTATCTACTACTTTTGGGTTGCCTTCATTAGCCGCATCTCACACCTAACCATAACCACATATTTAATCTATTCTTTTGCATGGTCTTTTTGGTTTAACTGCATTTGTGTACATATATATACAGAAGAGGCATATACTAACGAATAACCGACCGTACACAAACTCCCATCCAACAGTCGTGGACGGTAAGCACCTTCAGTCGTATTAAGTTGCGAGCAAAATAATAGCACCCCCCCCCCCCCCCCCCCCCCAAACGGAAATGTATTCAACTTGTGAATACGTTTTCTAGAAGTCGAAGAAGAAGACTTAAGATAGAATACAAATCAAAAATAAACGCACCACTTTTGAAATGTGCACTTCTAATTATGCAAACTATAAATAAATAAAAATTTCCTTAATTAAAGCCAACTTTTTATTAAAGCCAAGCTTATTTTCATCAATTTAGTAGTTAATTGTAATGACTTTCCTTCAAATGTTGATTATTATAATTGGGGAACCAGCACTGCGACCTATAAGGTCTATTGTGATCCCTTCTGAGCCTACAGCTCTACCATCAAACCCAGCTCCTGAACGAATGCTAGAATCTTTGTTGGGTTAAGGGTTTCTATGTCCTTGGGCTTCATGACATGCTTCCTTAGGATGCTGCATCCTTTTCCTAATTAAGGCGACGCATTCCGCTAGGATGTGCATTGAGGACCTACATACATTGCTACCTTCCTTCAAATTAAAAAGAATATATATATATATTGAAAAGAATTTCAAGATTCCTAGAATTCCTCCTAAAACAATATAAAGAAAAATCTTTCTTTTTGATTTTTAAAAAAAAATTGCAAATTAGATGGTTTATTTTTTGATTCCCATGAAAAAATGTTCTAATTGTGCTATTAATTTGTACACAACTGTTTCTACATATATGCATGCATACATACATACGTTCATTCATACATACATACGTTCATTCATACATACATACGTTCATTCATACATACATACGTTCATTCATACATACATACATACATACATACATACATACATACGTTCATTCATACATACATACATACATACATACACACATACATACGTAGAGAAGAAGGCAGTTCCACTCACTCCACTTCCACTCACTCACTTGATGAGCGAATTGTTGTGTTGGGTTTGTTATTGTTATTGTTTTATTGTTGCCACCATTTTGCGTTCCATTCCATATCTGCTTAGTTGGTAGCTGCATTCTTTATTTACGAATACAATTCAACCATCTCACCTACATACATACATACATACATACAAATACACATACACATACATACACATTAAACTCTCTATTTCCTTCCCATACATTACATACAAATATACATACATACTACATACCAAAACAAAACAAAAAATTTCAAAATGCCAAATCGAATTGAACACCAACAAAAATGTTGTTCAAAATATTAAATGAGCTAATAATATGCACATGCGCTTTATATATATATATATATATATATATATATATATATATATATATATATATATATATATATATATATATATATATATATATAAAGCGCATGTGCATATTATTAGCTCATTTAATATTTTGAACAACATTTTTGTTGGTGTTCAATTCGATTTGGCATTTTGAAATTTTTTGTTTTGTTTTGGTATGTAGTATGTATGTATATTTGTATGTAATGTATGGGAAGGAAATGAGAGAGTTTAATGTGTATGTATGTGTATGTGTATTTGTATGTATGTATGTATGTATGTAGGTGAGATGGTTGAATTGTATTCGTAAATAAAGAATGCAGCTACCAACTAAGCAGATATGGAATGGAACGCAAAATGGTGGCAACAATAAAACAATAACAATAACAAACCCAACACAACAATTCGCTCATCAAGTGAGTGAGTGGAAGTGGAGTGAGTGGAACTGCCTTCTTCTCTACGTGCGTATGAATGAACGTATGTATGTATGTATGTATGTATGAATGAACGTATGTATGTATGTATGTATGTATGTATGTATGTATGAATGAACGTATGTATGTATGAATGAACGTATGTATGTATGAATGAACGTATGTATGTATGAATGAACGTATGTATGTATGCATGCATATATGTAGAAACAGTTGTGTACAAATTAATAGCACAATTAGAACATTTTTTCATGGGAATCAAAAAATAAACCATCTAATTTGCAATTGTTTTTTTTTAAATAAAAAAGAAAGATTTTTCTTTATATTGTTTTAGGAGGAATTTTAGGAATCTTGAAATTCTTTTCAATATATATATATATATTCATTTTAATTTGAAGGAAGGTAGCAATGTATGTAGGTTTTGTGGAAGCAAGGAAAAATCCTCAATGCACATCCTAGCGGAATGCGTCGCCTTAATTAGGAAAAGGATGCAGCATCCTAGGGAAGCATGCCATGAAGCCCAAGGACATAGAAACCCTTAACCCAACAAAGATTCTAGCATTCGTTCAGGAGCTGGGTTTGATGGTAGAGCTGTAGGCTCAGAAGGGATCACAATAGACCTTATAGGTCGCAGTGCTGGTTCCCCAATTATAATAATCAACATTTGAAGGAAAGTCATTACAATTAACTACTAAATTGATGAAAATAAGCTTGGCTTTAATAAAAAGTTGGCTTTAATTAAGGAAATTTTTATTTATTTATAGTTTGCATAATTAGAAGTGCACATTTCAAAAGTGGTGCGTTTATTTTTGATTTGTATTCTATCTTAAGTCTTCTTCTTCGACTTCTAGAAAACGTATTCACAAGTTGAATACATTTCCGTTTGGGGGGGGGGGGGGGGGGTGCTATTATTTTGCTCGCAACTTAATACGACTGAAGGTGCTTACCGTCCACGACTGTTGGATGGGAGTTTGTGTACGGTCGGTTATTCGTTAGTATATGCCTCTTCTGTATATATATGTACACAAATGCAGTTAAACCAAAAAGACCATGCAAAAGAATAGATTAAATATGTGGTTATGGTTAGGTGTGAGATGCGGCTAATGAAGGCAACCCAAAAGTAGTAGATAAATGCAAAAAACCAATCAATTTATTATGAGTGGCAATAAAAAAAACATGAACGTGAATGTATTGAAGATATATATATATTTATGACTATATTACTTACCTGGATTTGCTGCGTTGAGCCGGCAAAGTTATACATTTTATTTGCTGGTGGCTGCGACGACAATGGGGGGGCCGCCCCAAATTGGAAAAGTCGTGGAAATAACTTTACATTTCAAAATAGTAGTAGTAATATTAATAGAAATAGAAGCAGCAGCCACAAATAATACAGTTTACAGTATACAATTGGTAAATTGAAAGAGAGAGAGAGAGAGAGATAGAGAGAGAGCCGGATATTACTTAATAAATATTATGTTTTCGATACAATACAAGAAAATATACAAGTAATGGAAAACAAAAAAATACTAATAATAGGAGAAACAGCAACAAGCATAATTTCCCAATTATTTCATACAAATGCGTATACAACAAACACATACATATTTACATGTGTGCATGTGTATGTATATGCGGAGTGTTGCCAGGTCGTCAATATTGCCTGCGTTACATGTATTTAACTTACATCAGTGTTGCCTGCGTTGCCAACTGTGGTGTTCCTGCATTAGCCGAAAAGTTAAATGGCGCTGTTTGCGGCGCCGCAGCTGCTGTTCCTGCATTTGTTGTAAAATTGAATGCGCCTGCGCCGCTGTTAACCGTCGTCATATTCGACGGCGGTGCACCGAAATTAAAAACGCCCCCGGGAGACAGCTGTGAGAGAAATGCGTACGAAAGAGAGAGAGAAAGAAAGCTTTTAATGAGTGACTGTCTCAAATCGAATGTTAAATGTAATTGTATGTTAAGTTCTAGAAACTTTGATGTTAATCGATATGCTAACACTAACGGTGTGCCGTGTGTCTGTTAACACAGTGTTAACAGTCTAGAATTGAACACCATAGCTAAAATCATTATTTTCAAAAACTGCTCCATCCATAATTTAGCTAGAATGCATTTGCAAAATGAATAATTTTGACCTGTTAACTGAATAATGCGCATTTGTATCAGAATCGGGGACCTGTATGTCTACGACTATCTACCTATCTATATATCGATACTATCATCATTTTTCGACAGATTGTTCCTATGGCAGCTATATGATATAGTATTACGATCCGAAACGATCCAATCCAGATACTGCCTTGAGTCGGACATATGCCAACTTGTATCAAGATTACATTTAAACTGAGGGACTACAAAATTCAGACATGCCTGTATAGACCGCGGCTGCTGGCATATATATACATATATAGTTTATGGCCTCGGAGACGTATCCTCCAATGCGTTGTTAATCTTAACAGATGCCACAATTAACCGATGTAACATTGCCAAATTTAGGGTAGGAGTTTCTACAATTTTGTTGGTGTGAACAAATATAAAGGTGCAACATGTGCAACACTTACCGTGGATGTGGCAGCAACACCGCTGTTAAAGTTAAATGCCGGTTTAGGAATTGGTATTGCTGCTGTTGGTGGTGGTTGTGTTCCCGCTAGGTTGACGAATATATTTGAGAGTGTTGGGCCAGGTGCTGCTGTTGCCGTGGAAGATGCAGCACCAAATGGATTTGTAACTGCGCCAAAGACGTTGGAGATGCCACTGCCACTGCTGTTGCCAATTGGTTGAGGTTGTTGCACAGCTGCTGCTGACATTCCAAAATAGGACTGTGTTGCGTTTGTTGTTGTTGTGTTGCCACCGAACATGACGCTGCCGCTCCCAAAAGTTGGCAACGTTGTCGCTGTGGCAGCACTGGTGGACGGATTATTATTGGCAATATGAGTTGTTGATGCTATTGCTGCGGGTCCGGGTGGCCAACCAAAGGCGCCGCTGCTGGTGGTTGTGTTGCTGGTACTGATGCTGTTTCCAAGAACAGGCGCTGCTGCCGCTGAGGAAGACGCTACACCAAAGGGATTGCTGACATTGCCAAAGACAGCGGAGATGCTACTGTCACTGCTAATAGGCTGTTGTTGTTGCTGTTGTGGCGCTACTGCTGCTGTATTGCCACCGAACATGCCAAAAGTTGGCAACGTTGCATTATTATTGGCATTAGGAGTTGCTGCTGCTGCATTTGACCAACCAAAGCTTAGTGGTTTTGTACTGCTGCTGTTGGTTGTTGTGGTCGCGCCAGCTGTTGCTGCTGCTGTTGTTGTTGTCGGTGCTGCTGCTGCTGGCTTGGCCCCAAAACTAAACGGTGTGATGCTGCTGCTGTTGATATTGTTGCCAAAGCTGAGCATTGTTGTTGTTGTTGTGTTGCCACTGTTGCTGCTGCTCTTTGGCGCTAAAAGAGTGCCAAAGCCACCTGTTGCTGTTGCGCCAAATAAGCTGTTGATACTTGTTGTTGTTGTTACTGCTGCTGCTGCTGTTGTTGTTGTTGCTGCTGCTGCTGTTGTTGTTACTGCTGTTGTTGTTGCTTCTGTTGCATTAGCTGTTTGATTGATGTTAAATGAAAGTGTTGCTGGTGCTGCAGAAGCTGTTGCTGGCGCGCCAAACAGATTAATGTTGCTGTTGGCGGCGTGGCTTGTTGCTGATTGATTGTTGTTAAATGAAAATGTTGCTGGTGCTGCTGTTGTTGTTGTGGTATCAATATTAACAGCTGTTGCTGCCGCTACTGTTGCTGGAACTAGCGCTGTTGCTGCTATTCGACATTGGTGGGGGCGCACCAAAGTTAAACATTGGTTTAGCAGTAACAGCTGTGGGCGTATCAAAGTTAAACATTGGTTTAGCAGCAACAGCTGTGGGCGCACCAAAGCTAAACATTGGTTTAGCAGCAACAGAGGCAGAATTATCAGCAACAAATGCAGATTCCGCAGTGGCATCTGCAACTGGCGTTGCTGCAACCGTTGCTGATGATTCTGCTACTGCTGTTGTTGGTGGTGCTGCTGCTGGTGCAACTGTTGCTGTACGATTAAAGCCAAACATAAACTTCGGCACCACCGACGAACCATTCAATGCCTCATCGTTATTGGCGCTCGGCTTCTGTTGCTCGCAGCAAATGCATTTCTGACGCATCACCTCATTCTCGGCCATGCACGCCTCACAATTCCAGCGAGAAACAGCTGGCTTCGGTGGCACCACCACCTGCTGTTGCTGGCGCTGCTGCTGCTCACCGCCCATAAAACCAAACTTGAAGCTGCTGCTGGTGTTGCTTGTGCTGCTGTTGTTGCTCTTGGCTTTGGGATCGGGCGTCCCGCAGGCAATGCACGCATTGCTGCTGGATTGATTGATTATCATACAGGTGCTACATTCCCAAGTATTCGCCTTGGGCGCGAATGCATCACCAAAACCGCTGGCAACAGCAACAGTTGCTGGCAGCAAATTAAGGCTACTGCTGTTGCTATTGCTCTTCTTCGCTTTGGGATCGGGCGTCTCGCAGGCAATGCATGCACTGCTGCTGGACTGATTGATTATCATACACATTTCACATTCCCAGGTATTCCCCTTGGGCTTGAAGGCATCACCAAAACCACTGACAACTAGAACAATGCTGCTGCTGCTGTTGTTGTTGCTGTTGCTGCTGTTGTTATTGCTGTTGCTGGTGAGATTGCTCTTGGCTTTGGGCGTTTCGCAGGCGATGCACGCATTGCTGCTAGCCTGGTTCCTTATCATGCAGCTGCCACATTCCCAGCTATCCGCCTTGAATTTGAATGCGCCGCCAAAGCCGCCGACAGCAGCTGGCATGCTGTTGCTGCTGCTGGTATTGCTAGCAAAACTGCTGCAGCTGTTGCTGCCGTTGCTTGAGCTGCTGTTGCTGTTGCTGCCGGCAGCGTTCACTGTTGGTGCTGCTGCTGCTTTTGTTGCTGCTGTTGTCGTTTTGCGTAACGTTTCGCATGCAATGCATTTGCTGGCGTCCATCTTGTTGCGCACCATGCAAATCTCGCACTCCCATTCGCTCAACGATTTCTTGAACTGATCACCGAAGCCAACAGTTGTTGGAGTTACTGTTGCTGGTGCTGCTGTTGTTGCTGCTGCTGCTGGCTTGGGTTGCAGCAAATATAAGCTATTACCTCTGGTTACAATTGGCACCGGGTGATCAAATGTAAAATTGGGCGAGACAATTGGCAATTGGTTGTGTTGAATGCCGTTGTCGCAGACCAGTGCAATTGGTGCATCAAATTCATATGTTGTGCTGTTGCTGTTCTTCTTGCTGTTGAGCTGAGAGGCAGGAGGTGTTGCAGCAACTGTTGCTGTGTTCTTCGTGGTGGCTGGTTTTGCTGTTGCTGCTGCTGCTGTTGGAGCTAGAGGAGCTGGCTTGATGGCAGGCGCAGTTATTACCAAATCAAATTTGGGATTGCTGCTCATCAACGGAAATGGTATGTGCGGCAATTCAAGTGGCTCTGGTGGCAACTCCTCCTGTTGCACGCTGCGTGCATCCCTGCGCGGCTGATGTGAGAGGCGTGAGCGCATTTTATTTGAATGACTCAAGCTTCCCGAAACGGAGGAAATTTCTTTAGTGTTTGTGGCATACAAACGGGTACGTCGTAGATGGTACGTTAGTCGTTCTTGTTCCTGTTTTTCTCGCTGTTCGCGTTGTTCCATCTCTTCGCCCAGTTTTGATAGACTAGTGTCGCTCATGCCGGGTATACGTTGCATGCGATACTGCTCCAGCATCTTCAGCATTGCGGGCACCATCCATTTGGCCTCGGAATTGCTGCTGCCGCTGTTGTTGTTGTTATTGTTATTGTTGCTGCTGCTGCTGTTGTTGGTGCTGCTGATGTTGTTGTTGTTTGCGGCTGCTGCTGCTGCATTGCGATTGAGACGCTGCTGCTCAAGTTCGCGCATCGCATTGCCCATTTTTCTTGCCTCCATCAGTGGCGTTGTATGATTCTGCATCATGTTGAGTATACGCTGTGTTGTCTGCGATAAATGCGGAACATAACTGTTGCTGTTGACGGTTTTTGGTCGCATTACAACTCTCTCGATGCCGCTGCCATTCCAAAGACGCGATGTACTATTGTTGTCGCTGTACGTCAACGCTGGCGAACTGCCGCCGGAACGATTAAGGCTGCTGTTGTTGCTGCAGCTCCTGCTGTTCGTCAGATTGTTTGTATAGTGACGATAATTGGCAGATGCACCAAAGAATGCTGTTGGTCCTGGATAGAACGGTGACTCGTTGGCGGCGACATTCGTTGATGATGATGCTGATGACATCGGATTGCTCCGATTGCTGCTGAGGAGGCGACTATCGCTTAGCGCCGACACGCTGCCATAAATGGCGGCATTGAAACGACGACGCGGCGGCAGCGAATTGAGTGATAATGTTGAATTATGATGCTGTGGCATTGTTGTTCCTCTTCCTCTTCCTGTTGCTGTTGAATTGAATATCGATTTGCGACTCTGCAGATTCGCATAGAACAATGAGTTGATGTTGCTGCGCAGACCCGCCTGATTCTCACTGCTGCCGCACTCTGAATGAGAATCGGTGCCACCACCAAGTCCGGCTCCTGCAATTCCTCGTTTCGTATAAATATTATCATTGTTATTTTTGTTAACAATATTATTATTAGTATTGTTGTTGTTGTTGTTGTTTGTCTGATCCTCCTGCTGCTGCTGCTGTTGCTGCTCCTCATCGGTGGCCTGCTCGATGATGGTGTCAGAGCTACGCCTGTTGGGCATTGCGGGCCGTCGATAAGTTTGCAGACCGTGTCGCTTGTAGCTGCTCAGCGACGTATCGCGACGTTGAGTCATTAGGTTCAGCGTGCGTCTTGAACTACACCAAAAAACAAAAACAAAAAAAACACAGAAATCATAATAACAAAATTGTGTTGATATATGTATATAATATGGAACCAGCTATTCACCTGGTTGGCAAATCGCCGCTGGTGGCAACAGCTGCCGTATCGCTGTTGCCATTGGTACCGCCGGCCATGGCAAGGAAATTGTAGGCAGGCTCACGCTGACGGCGACGCAGTGCATCGCTTGAGGCGGGTGTACTCACGTGGTCATTGTGCATGGAGGAAGAGAGTAATAGCGGTGAATACTCTTGCTCTTGCTGATGCTGTTGTTGATGTTGTTCCCGTTGCGGTTGGCCATCCTCATGTGCAGACATTATTGAAATTTTACCGGTCGCACTCGGCACTCACTCACACACACAAAATGCAACAATGCAAAATTAAAAAAAAAAAAAGTAAGACACTGAAAATGAAGCGGCCACACTGTTGCAACGTCGTTTGGCCTTGCACTGCAACAAATAAATATGAAACTAGTTGAACTATTTATATATATATATATCGCATTTAATAACTCAAAGCTTGTTACAATTAATGTACAAATGAGCATACATTTTTTTTTCGCTTTTTGATCCACGCCGCTACACACACACACACACATACTTACCCCTCCTCTGCCGCCTGTTATTGCTTTTTTAGCGCATTGCACGCCGCGCGCGCCTCTTTTGTCTGTTTTACGCACGCACACACACACGCGCAGCAGCAGCAGCCTTGCCTTTCCCTGTTTGATTTGCTGACAATATATTCGCTGTGTGTGTGTGAGTGGTTTTCTTCTAGTTCTATTTCTTTTTCTGTTTGTCTTTTTGTGTCTTTTACACTTGGTTGTATTTGTTGTAGCTTTATTTGTTATATTTTATTGTACACACACACATGCACGCACGCACACTCACAAATGGACATCAACGTCGCGTTGCGGTCGAATTATGCGCCGCTTTCGTACTTTGCGTTCGGCACATACAATCAAAAAAAAAAAAAAAGCAAAGAAAAGAATAGCAACACGCAACACACGCACGCATTCAATTTAATGTTGTTGGCAGAGTGAGCCCTGTGGCATACGCATTGTTTATAAGCACTGTGTGTATTGTGAATTTGTGGCTGGATTAATTAGCTTGTTCGATTTGCACACTATAAAAAAATAAACGGAGGTCGAAAAAAACCACGATTTGGAAAACGCGTATGCAGCGAGTAGCGTATATTCGTTCAGCGAGTGGCGAGCAATGAGTGACGAGAAATAAAATGGCGCCGATATCTCTGTGTGTGGTAAAAATTACATTTTTGTGTACTAATGCACCACCAGTGCTGCTAACCCAATCAACTATCGCGTATAGGGCGAGTTGATTTTCTTTTTTGTTTATGTATATAGTTGTGTTATACGTATTAGATGCATCCTAAACTATTTTTCTACTTGTCTTTTCACGTTCTGTAGTTGTTTGTATTACGGACGTACAGTATTTAGATGATGTTATTTTTTGTTCTTTCGATAGTTAACGCAAGGCTGCTTGTGTGTCCTTTACCGATATATCGATAATATCTGTAACTATTGCATGGTACCAAGATCGTAAGTTGAAAAATGTGGCAACTCTGATAAGCGGCTGAAATCGATAAGTCGATAAATTCACACATTTTATACGATCTTAGAATATATATATTTGCTCACTTAGCGTTGCGCGCGTTGTCAATAAGGTTGTCAGGTTTCGCTCGCCGTCGTCCAGCTCCTCCTCGTCCTCGGTAATAATACGAAACAAAACTAAACCAGCAAGATGTCCAACTCCAAGCTTGCATACAAAGTTGGTGAGTTACAAATAAAAATGCAGCGCAACAGACACATATATATGTAAATATATATGCATATTATGTGTTTTTTGGGCGCACATGTTTTTTTTTTGGCTGAGGTTAAAGCACATTTATTTATATGTATAATAAATATATGTATTTGTGTATATATGCGATCCACAGCCGATATCGGTCTGGCCGAATGGGGGCGCAAAGCGATCATCATTGCGGAAAACGAGATGCCCGGCTTGATGGCGTGCCGCGCGAAATACGGCCCGTCCAAGATCCTTAAGGGTGCCCGCATCACTGGCTGCCTTCACATGACCGTCCAAACGGCCGTACTCATCGAGACCCTCGTCGAGCTGGGCGCCCAAGTAAGCAGTAGCAGCCAGGCGTAGAAGAAATGGGAAGGGACAGGGGAATCTCTGGGAAAACATCTTTATCAATCCTTTGCTATGTTGCCATGTGCCCCATTTTGCTGCATTATCTGAAAATGTCTTCCGTCGTTTGTTGTTGGCAAAAATGCTTATTTTTGAGGCTCGGAGGTCGCACTTGGAGTTCAAGGCGTGACGATAACAACTAATCTCTCATTTATTTTTTGGGCTGGGATCAAATAGCTGCTGACCCCCAGGCCAAGATAAGAGCAAACCGATTGATATGCTAAACAACAAGTCGCTTTTTTGTCAATTGACGATTGTCTTTTAAATGCTAATCCTTAACTTTTTGTGTGTGTGTGTGTTGTTGTTAACCTTTAGGTGTAGTGGTCCAGTTGTAACATATTCAGCACCCAGGATAATGCAGCGGCGGCAATTGCGGCAACTGGTGTGCCCGTCTATGCGTGGAAAGGTGAAACCGATGAGGAATACATGTGGTGCATTGAACAGACGCTCGTCTTTCCCGACGGTCAGCCCCTGAACATGATACTGGATGATGGTGGTGATCTGACCAATTTGGTGCACGAACGTTTCCCCGACTATTTGAAGGGCATCAAGGGTCTCAGTGAGGAAACAACGACTGGTGTCCACAATCTCTACAAGATGTTCAAGGATGGCCGACTCGGTGTACCAGCAATCAATGTCAACGATTCGGTGACCAAGGTAAAAATGCCCTCATCCTGATATTCCTTATATTATCCTGTATATATATATATATATCACCTGTCTTTTTTGTAGAGTAAATTTGATAATTTATATGGTTGCCGGGAGTCGCTGATTGATGGCATTAAGCGGGCAACGGATGTGATGATTGCCGGCAAGGTTTGCTGCGTCGCTGGCTATGGAGATGTGGGCAAGGGTTGCGCCCAGGCACTGAAGGGATTCGGTGGTCGTGTCATCGTCACCGAAGTCGATCCGATAAATGCATTGCAGGCGGCAATGGAGGTGACCACCATGGAGGAGGCCAGCAAGGAGGCGTCCATCTATGTGACAACGACAGGCTGTCGCGACATCATCACATCGACGCACCTGCTTAACATGCCCGACGATGCCATCGTCTGCAATATCGGCCATTTCGATTGTGAGATCGATGTCGATTGGCTGAACAACAATGCCACAACCAAGGTGAATGTGAAGCCACAAGTGGATCGCTATTTAATCCCAAATGGACGCCATATCATACTGCTTGCCGAGGGCCGACTCGTCAATTTGGGCTGTGCCCATGGTCACCCCAGTTTCGTCATGTCCAATTCATTTACCAATCAGGTGTTGGCCCAAAATGAGCTGTGGACGAAATCAGATCAGTATGCGATTGGGGTGCATGTGCTGCCCAGGAGGAGGTGGCCAGCCTCCATTTGAACAAGCTGAGGGTTAAGCTCACCAAGCTAACGGACAAGCAGGCCAACTATCTTGGTGTCCCCAAAACCGGTCCCTTTAAACCCGATCATTACAGATACTAAAAAGCTTAAGCAAATTTCAAAAATAACCACTTAAATTCCAGTACAAATCCCCTATCTCCTGTGGTTCTCTTTTTAGTTTGTATACCCTGAACCCATAAAGTATATATATTCTCAATCAGGATCAATAACCGAGTCGATAAGCCATATCCATCTGTCAACACGGAATATAGGTTTCCGTGTAACCTGCCCAGATCAAGTTTGCTTTATTTCATCGAAAACTGACTCCGTTTTTCGAATATCGATCCATTTAAATTTCCAATAGCAGTAAATTTAATAGTTCGAATCTTTTAATTATTACATAATATGCCATCTATCAACTGTTCAAATGTTCATAAAATCTGATTTTCTAGTCAGAAATATAGTCCTAAATTAATCTCATTTCGATCAGCAGCTGCAAGCATTTTCTGTATGTATAAATATGCGAGCGCATGTGTAAGAAAGAGATGACGTGATAATCGCCGAAGATATTTGGGTGCAACACTTTATAAAGGAAAATTTGTCAATAAACCTAGAATAAATGTAACAATTGGGTTTAGGGTATATCGTAGTCGATCTCACTCGACTACAGCATTCTTACTTGTTCTTTTTGCATTTATCGCAAACTACAATAATAAAATTAAATCTTGAAGGAATTTACATACATGTATTTATTTTCTTGTTAATGCCTGTTAATTGGCTAGCTGTGTGCGTGCATGCATGGTGAAATATATACAAGGTGATCACTTGCCGATTAAGCAGCCTCACCATTTGACAACTGCTTGTGTTTTGTTATATTCGATTTGTATACCAGCAAATTAAGATTGTAATATATTTTTAATGCAGTTACGTTAAATGGCGTCATTGATTTCACACAACCAGTCAAAGCTTTTATCAGCTGTTAAAAATAGCCTTACGGAGTTACACCATAATATAACTGTTGTCTTCTGTTTTAGTTGCGGCCATAAGCTCTCTTGTCAAACTAGCTCAAGTACCTGTTGCTGTGCTGTCGCTCACTCGCTCATATCTAAATTGCAGCGTTGAATATAAAAAACAGAGAGAGAGAGAGAGAGAGAGCGAGAGAGCAATGCGTTTACAACTGCGGAAACTTGTCGACTGCTGTTGGCCTATGCTGACGTCACAGATTGACAGTTGTGGAATATGTACTTAACATAAATTAATTGCGTTTGTTGTTTATAGTGATAAGAGCAGCAAACTGAAAGCTCACCTTTGAAAACGCTGTCAACACGCACATTTTTTTTAAATTGAATTACATTTGCTGTTGTTGTTGATATTGTTTTTGTGATTTCGAAAAGAAGAGCAACAAACGCTGTTAATACTCTGCTTCTAAATTTAAGTTTCTTTGCTGCTGCTGCTGTTGTGATTCCGACTCTCTCTTAGAGTGAAAAGAAGAGCAGCAGCAAAGCTCATAACTGTAGCTCGATCTCACTCTCGCACGAAAACTACATGCCCTGCACTTTCGTATCTGTGTGTGTATTCGTGTTTGTGTGTGCTTGCGTTTCTTAGTCGATTACGCGAGATAATCGAAAAGAGACAACTCAGTTACATTTTGATCATGATGCGAGTGGGAATGCTGCTGTTTGCCATGCTGATCGTTGGTCAGCTTGCGTTGCCAACACATAGTTGGCAGGCGCATTTTCAACCCGCCTTGCTGCACCTGCAAATGGAGAGCAGCGCTGAAGTCGAACTGCATCTTTGGGATATATCCAGCGAACTCGATTCGAGCTCAAATCGCTACAGCTTTTGGCTGGTCAGCGATGATCCACATTTGGCCAGTGTTGCACCAGAGAATGCCACAATTCCGTTGCACGCAACGCTGAGCGATTGGACGGGTCGCATTCGAATCGATGGACATTTTTTGGGCGAGACACGAATCTCCGTGCGTCTACTAGATGCGTGGACGAATCAAAGCAGCGGACCCAACAATAGCGACAACAGCCGGCTGGTGGTACAGGTGCTCCGGCCAGAACGGATCATCGATCACGTATTCGTTGGCTCGATCATATTGCTCATGTCGCTGGTGTACATCAATTTTGGGGCTGCCCTCAATGTGGATGTGTTGCAGGGTTTGATAACGCGTCCGATTGGTCCGTGCATTGGGTTCATCACCCAGCTGCTGGGCATGCCCCTGCTCAGCTATACGCTGGGCATTTTTGTGTTTCCCGAATCGCCAGCGATGCAGTTGGGCCTGTTCTTTACGGGCATTGCCCCAAGTGGTGGCGCCTCCAACACCTGGTCGGCGGTCTTGAATGGCAATATTAATCTGTCGGTGCTGATGACAACCAAAATCACAAATTTTGTTGCTGATAAAAAAAAAAAACAATTATTTTTTGCATATTTGTCATTTTCCCAATTAGCCAGCTGGCTATAAAAAATACATATTTGAATTTTTCTTATTGGAAAGAAAGCGAAAAAAAATTAGCACCTCTTAAATGTTCCTTATAGAAATCGATATGTTTCGCAAAATTTCGCTTACAGAAAACATTTTATTTTATTTATTTACTATGAATTTCAAATATATCCAAAATGATCAAAAGGTTGACTCTCAGTGAGAGCAAAATGAATCCTTTCAAGCCTGCAACTGGGTTAAAAAGATTGCGTCAACATAGCTACGACAAGGCAAATGTCTCAGATAACTTAATGGAAGAGAAAGTTCCCATTTTTGAGCGCAGTCCAATAATTTGGGAATATTTCATGGACAAATGAGTGTAAAGTTGGTTGCCTTACGAATTCAGAATAATATATTTTGGGTTTGGGTCAGACTGGGTGCAACATATTAGATCAAAACCATATCATATCACCAGCCATGAATTTGTGAAATAATCTTAACTTGATTAGATCATTTTGTGCTAGAAATGCCGATTTTATTTTTGTATTTTTGTTTTTGGAAAATACAGTTCCAAAAAATAAGAAATTTTAATTTATCGAAATTAAAGATGGATTTTATGCAAATATTAAACACAAAATCTCTCTCACATACACACACACACACACACATTCTTCTCTCTAGATTGCAGTCGCTGGCTTTTGTTTACCGTTCCTGGGCTATACAATCGCGTGGCTTGCGGCGATGCTGCTAAATCAGAATGCAGCCGACGCGCTGACAATTGCCATTGAGACGGGCATCCAGAATACGGGAATTGCGATCTTCTTTTTGCGCACCACCTTGCCACAGCCGCAGGCGGACTTGACGACAGTGGTACCGGTATCGGTCGCCATTATGACGCCGCTGCCACTGATGGGCATCTATCTATATCAACGCTGTCGCCGCGTCAAATTGGGCGTGGAGGAAGTTCCCGGCTCAGAGCGTCAGCGTATTGTTTGAAAGTCTAGCAAAATCTGATCTGCTGATCGCGGAGAGGCTATAAACAATCCGTAATTTGTGTTATTGTTATAAAGATGTTAATCGCAGATATATATACATACATATATAAAAGATTTATGAATATATACGTCAATTGTAAATCTCAGTCTTAAGGTTTCTGTAAAACCGCAGCTTTGACAAATTATTCGATGACAAATCAAATTAATCGATTATTAAAGCAAACGAGCTTCGTTTTTTTTTTCATGAAATTCCATTGCGTAATTTATTATTTTTACTTAACATTTCAATATATGTGTAATATAATTGTGAGCGTATGTGCATGCGTGTATAACTGTTAACTTACTTAACTCTATATATATATATACAATGATATTGCTAAATGTAAATCTCAGTGTTGCAAGGCAGACAGTTTTCAGTTGCAGCATAGATGAATACAATAAATAAATGCACAATTGCTGCTGTGTAAAAACGATAACAGAATCGATAACAGCTGTGCAGAGCAGCGATAACAGATTCAAACAGATTCATCCTCTTCCTCCTCATAATCGTCGGCGTCACAGATGCTGGCCAGCGCCTGAAAGATTTTGAGTAGCCCGAAAATGGTGTGCGGACTCAGCTGCAACTTGTTGAACTCGAGCATGATGCGCATATAGTTGACGGGACCCGTGCTCAGATCAACGTTACACAACAGATTCGGCATCAGATTGAAATAGTTGATGATGCAAAAGACACGCTGCAAATCCTGCGCACTAATGCTGCCCACAAAACTGGGCTCGAGCCGCTTGTGGCTGAGATATTCACGCAATGCCAGACACTGTTCACTCGTCCAATCCTCCACCTGCAGCTTGAACATCTCCTGCATCATCTGTATTAGATCCACAGAGATTAGCGTATGATCCCCTTTTGGGCTGCCACTCAAATACGCGTCGAGCAGCTTCACCTGCCACACATCATTGTTGTTGGCCATCTTCTTGGTGACGTGATCGAAGAGCGTTAAATACACTGGCAGCAAATGCATTCGATCACTGACGACCGCATTGTAGAAGAGCAACATCAACTGATGCCGCTTGCTCAGCTCCACATAGCTGAGCGTTGTGCCCTTGGTGTCCAGGAATCGATTGAGAAACGGTTTGACCAGTCGCTCGCTGGCAAACTGTTGCAGATCATTGACATCCACCTGCCAGCATATGCTCTGCTCCATTGTTAGGGTTTGGGCGAGCATGCTCTTCAAACGATCCGGATCCTCCAGATGGGATAGGCAACCGGTGCGCTTCTTAATATCGATTGGAGCACACAGCTCCAATGCCTTCTCCAGTTGATGCCAGTTGCGCGAACGCTCAAAGCAAACGGGCCAATAGTTCTCATCGTCGACAATGACCTGTTCCAGAGTGCTCAGCTCGGGCAGGATGCACGGTGCAATGGGCAAGCGTCGCATCACATTCGCGCCCACCTCCAGCACCGAAATGTTGCACAAGCACAACTGATGCGTATCGATGTCACGTGGCAGAAACAGACGCGGCTCCACCGCCAGCACATACAGATGACGCAGTGCCTGCAAATGGTAACTGCAAACAAGGATAAGAAAAGGTTAATCCTTAATCCACACACACACACACACACACATTTCAAATATGCTCACCGATTGTCATTGCTGTGAATGGGGAACTTGGGAAAGAAGGCACAGACGAGCGCTGCTATCGATTCGGGTGTCTTGGCGATGGTGTAGCGACCAGCGCCCAGAAACAGCAGGCCCAGCGACATGTGGATGGCCATGTGGGAGCCGTACGTAATGTGAGGATATTGTGGTCCAACGCGGGAGCGCAGATACCGAATGATGCGCAAAATCTCACAATTGCCGGAGCCGGCAAAGACCAGCGAAATGGAGATGAGCAACACCATCAGACAACTCTCGATTGTGGTGCGGCCGGCACACTCGCCCATCGGTGTGCCCGGAAAGCCGAGGAACTCCTTGATGACCACACGCAGTGTGGCAAATGCCGATGGATTCTCAGTGCCAGCATATTTCAGGCCAATGCAGAAAGCGGCACCAGCCAAAATGTTGCAATACGCCTGACTGCATTCAACACGCACAGCAAGCCACAAAATTAGATAAGTAAAGAGATCAGATAAAAAAGATAAGCGATTACTATTATTATATATAGAAAGGATGAGCCATTGACCATTGGAGCACTTCTCATTTCAAATAAATAATAATCAATCCCATTTGTTCGTCCTCCAAATGCTAAAGCATTCGCATGCAACAAATGGCAACAAAATGATGCAGGCCATGATGCCAAATGCTGATTCAGCTGATTCTTTCATCCGCAAAATCGAAAAATCGTAGTTTTCATTCCAAGCCAACAGACTGCAAATCTTTGGTTGCCTCGCAGCGGATGGATGGAGTAGGAAAACTGAAGTGGGATTAGCCAAATACATTTCAAAGTGGATCGAATGGGGGCTTTCCGCACTGACAATCCGATCCTAAACTAACCAAACTGAAACTTCAATCGGAACATTACAGAGCTATATATATAGTAATCCGATCCGATACATACATACTGTGTCTGTAGTATGGCTAGTCTAATCAAAACTGAGGGAGTAGTTCGCATGAAAGCAGTCGAAACAAAGCGTCTTTTGTGCCATAGTTTCGACTGGTAACGCTGATCAGGAATATATATGCATATATATATACATATATGCAGGTGTGCAGATTGAGTTGAGTTGCTTACGTGATGGCCTCATAGTCCACATCGTCCTCTGGCGTCTGTTCCTCGCGCGTCGGCAAACGGAGATGGGGTCGCAGGCTGTGCGGAAATTGGACCTGGAACCAATCGTTATCCGGCTGCACCTGCTCCCACAAGATTAGGCCGCGTGCAATGGTGCGCAGCAGGAGGAAATCGGGTCGCACCATATCGAGGAGATAGCGTGAGTCTGGCGGTCGCATCCACTCGGCAATCGCCTCATTGCCCGAATCGAAGAACATCAGTCCAAGCGCCAGAGTGGCGCCCGGTGCGGTCACATCGATGTTCACGTTGTCACCCTCCCGCACCTGGAACGAGGCTAGGCGATATTTCTCCTTCTGGGAGCCACCAATTGGTCGCTTGACACCTCCGACCATATAATAATGCAGCGTATCGGGCAACTGGAGATCACGCAATCCTGCCGGCGATTCACCCTGTCCGAGCGTGACGAGTCCCAGTGCCAATCCCGCCGTCATCGCATACGATTCCCGCTCCACACTGTTCTCCATTTCAGGTCCCGGCGGCCGGCCAATCTCCTGCAGCAGCACCTCGGCAATGTGCCGCTTCGCGGAACCCTGATACAAAAGCCCAATGCCCATGAGGGCGGCCACTTGTGTGCTCTGCGGTATGTCCAGCTCCATGGCTGTGGCCGGCAACAGCGCCTCCAGATGGACACTCAATAATTTCGTTGTCTTCGTATCCATGGTGCCGCGCTGGGCAGCCGAAATGCCCAAGAGCAGACCAACGCTGGTCATCTCATCACACTTCACCAAATACTTGAAGATGCTCATGAAGGAGAGCGAGCGCAGATGTCCGTTGAGACCCAGGGCCATGAGGAAACCGGCATGCTCCAGGCCATTGTTTGCCTGGGTCTTCGGTTTGTTGTACACAATCCACGTGGAATCGATGTCCTGCGCTTGCTGCGAAATTTTTAGACCAGTGGCGACACCGTTGTGAAACGATGGCCACTGATGCATATTGGCCGGAAACTCAATCTGTTGCATCTCAATGGTGGTGCCCTTGACGGGCTCACGTCCCGCCAAGCATAGCTTGGGCATGACCATATTATCGCTGGGCCGTGGCAGCAATGTGCGCAACGTGAACATGCCCCTGCCCAGGGGCAAGGTCATGGTGCGTGCACAGTAGGCAAACAATTGTTTCTCCTGCTCCTCGATGAACTCGTGATCGCTGGTGCCCGGCGACTGTTGCACCTCAATCGACACCGGATCGGCGCTGTTGAGCAGGCGACGCACCTCCTCCACCCGCATATCGTCTGGGAAGCGGAGACGCAACAGTTTCGTATCCATATTGTCCATGCCATCGTGTCGCAAATGATCCGCATCCGGTTCGGCCATCGGCAATTCACCGCTGCTCGGTGCCAGGCGCGGCGACAGCGAATCCTCCTTATAGACGCGGCCACAGTGCGGCTGCCCAATGGTCGACTCCAGAAATGGCAGTTGTGCGTGCGCCGCCAACTCTGGCCGCAAAATCAATTCATAGGCGGCCCAACTGCTGCCAACGGGTGGCGTCAATCGTGCCCGTTCCAACGCCTCTGCCAGCAACAGATGCACTGCAGCCGGCAGTCGGGCAATATCACGTCGCGTCATCTGCATGCACAGCAACAGTTCGAGCACCTGATGGCAGCGTGGCACATCAGCTGAGATGCTGCGCTTCGGTCGCTTCGGATAGTTGGCCTGGACGGCGCCAAAGTGTTCGAGTAGATGCCACCAGTGCTTCAGTTTGTGGTGGCCATGCAATACCAGCGAAATGAGCTGCACCACATTCCGGCTACGCTCATTGATGCACTCCACATAGCTGTAGGGCGCCACCTCCTCCCTGCCGCACAGCACATGCTCCAGCTGCGCATAGATGCTGGGCGCCGGATTCCGCAACAGCTCCTGGTACAACATTTGGGCGCCATGCTCCTCGCTCAGCATTGTCAGCTTCGTTGTCTTCTGTGTTAGCTCCGGAAAGTCCAGATGATAGTGCAATATATAGCTTTCCAATTGCATATCGATGGCCAGCTGATGCAGAAACTGCAAAACGCCAAAAATTATTATTATTAAGTTAAGATCCCCAAGGTCAAATACGGATTCAATCTTAGCCGGATGCACGTTACAACTGGGAAAGCATGGACAAGAGCTAGTAAGCAAATGAATATATCAAATAAATTTGCAAGAGAAGACTACGCAAATGGCAGCAAGCTGTCCGCTCCAGTGGAGTGGAGTTCAACTCACCGTTGCCAGATAGTTGAGACCGCTCTGAAAGATCGAGTCGAGCTTGAGATCCTCGTACAGCAAATGCAGGCCATAAAAGATGGCTGGCAGGGTGCAAAAGAGCGGCGCCGTCACATCCACGCTGTACATGTGCGGGGAGTCGTGGAGACAGGATGTGAGCGTTGTTTGCAACAGCAGGAATTCCCAATCCTCATCGGTGTACGATTCACAATCATTATACTTGCGTCGCTTCAGCGGCTCATCATCCTGAAAGACCAACTCATGGTGCTGCAGCGGCGGCGTTGAACAACCATCCACCACATAGGATGCGGATGCGGCGGCTGCAGAGGCGGTACCGTCTCCACCCAATTCGTTGCTCATCTCAGCGGATGATGATGATGGTGTTGTTGCCGCTGTTGCCGCTGTTGCCGTGCCCGCCATGCAACCCATAAGGCTGAGCAGTGTGCTGCGAAACAGTTGCCACTCCTGCTCGATGCTGTAGTCCCTTGAGCCAGGCGGATTCCGTGCGCTATACCAGCGTATGATAAAATGCAGAAACTGTCCGGGATTCAACACTTGCCGCAACACGGCCACACAGCGTGTGATCAATCGCGTATCGTTGAGCAGCGGCAACGAGATGCGCAGCATGCGTCCCGTCGCATAGACCAGGGTCAAACGATTGCCGGCCGGATCACGGAGCGCCTTGCATATGTTATGCGCCTGCCGTTGCGTATAGGATATCGGTTGCGGCGCAATCGGTGACAACATGTGCAGCTCCTCATCGAACGAATTGAAATCGGCGGCCATTTTCGTCGGCAGCAGACTGCTGCGACGGACCTCCATAAATGAGCTGCTATTCGTGGCGCCCTTTAGATGCGAGGCGGCTGCTGGTGTCACTGTGGGCGGCGGTGGTGTGACCAGTTGAACGTAGACAGCAGGTGTCGTTCGTGTGAGCAGCGGCGTTATATGCACCTTGGAGATGAGCACAGTGCCTGTGTAGAGAATCAGACTGCCGCCCGGATCCAAAACGGCTATCATATGCAATCGTGGCAATCCGACGGCATCCTTTGCATTCAGCGTCGCAGCCAATGTGGACAGCTGCAGCGGTTCATCCGTGTCGTAGCCATTGAGCAGCACCAGCTGCAGACGGCAGGAGCGGGCCAGCAGATAGCACAGATACGTCTGCCCAACTAAATCCGTGTGGATGAAGGCACGCGTTGCCATCTCACAGAATTCGCGTTGACTGCAAAAAAGACACAAATACAAATAGAGAGAGAAAGAGAGAGATCTCGACTAGAAGGTAATCCGAAACCAAAGCTTTATCTATCAGAAGTGTAGATTGTCATATCTTTGAAACGATCACTTGTATTGTTATCAATTATCGATTCTTATCGATATTGGGCAAACGAAGCATAAAATTAATTATAACTAGTTGCCTTAACTTACGTGCCATATGTATTCTCCGTCCAGATGTGCTCCAAACACATCTCCGGCTCTATGGGCTTTGCAGGCTTGACATGGGTTATCTTGCGCATATCCTTAATGGACACTGACTGCTGACTGATGCTATTCTGTAGCTGGCTGAGCGGTGTCCCCAACAAGGCGCGACTGTACGCGAATAAAGATCACTCAATGACAACGAATCGATATAATCGGTATACAAGTAACTCACTTGGACTGACCCAGAACGCCGCTGAAGGATTCCGATTGACTGAGCCCAAATCGAGAGAAATTGTTGACAGACGTTGCCGCATTATTGTTGCGTCCCAGAAACGAAGTGCCACTCAATTTGGTAGTCGCTGCAAATTTCACAAAATTAATCTTCAATATTATTTACAGTTGTGCTCAACATAATAATAATCGCGTTCAATGGAACATTTTGAGCTGGCTGATCATCTTATGTATTGTCGGGATACACTGCTATATATATTATATAAATATTGATATATGTATATGGGGAAAAATCAAGTACCTCCCGTCAGCTTGGTGGAGCTGAAGCTGTTGATGCCACTGGTGGCGGTCGCATCGCGATGTCCTTGCAGCGTCTGGCTGAGCTGCTCCTGTTGCTGGCTAACATTGTTGACCTCCTCGGGCGTCACTTTGCGCAGGCGTGCCACAAAATGCTTGAAGAACTTGGCATCGTATAGCAACACCAGATCCGAATCTTCGGCGGTGAACACGACGCTGTATTCGGGTTCGGTCATATAACCGGTCGATTTGCGACTAGTCTTGAGCACAACGGGACATGCCTCGTGCAATGGATGCGACATTGAGAAGAGCCGGGGCATCGGTATGGATACCGTGTGGGAGACGAGAGCATTGCCCGAATCCTTTTCCAACAGTAGACCGTGTGCAGTTTGCCACAGATGTGAAACGGAAAAATCGAGATTGGCAAGAAAATCTTCGCCATCATCACAATACACACGTAACGCATCCTGGTCCACCACACAAATTGCCGTTAAATGATCCTCATCCGGTTCAACAGCCGCTCGCAGCTGGGCCAAGCGACCGCGGACGAAGCGACGATTGAGGAAACAGGCAAATTTCACCGGAGTATCGCAGGTGAAGCACATGCGTCGATGCACCCCATCATCGTCATCGCTCAGGCCCTGCGTCCAGATCACCGTATTCTTGTTCACATACAGCTCCTCCTCGTTGTTCACAAAATAATCGCACATGGGATCCTCGCGATGCATCTGTATCGGTTGCAACAGTTGCTGGGGCAGCGATGTCAACTGGGTGGCAGCTGCCGCTTTGGGGCCACATTTCTTTGTCTGCTCAATCAATTGCTGACGACGCTGGGCACGCGCATAGCTTGCCTCGTAATCATCGTAGATTTCACGTATTGACCAAAACTCTTGGGGCTCCTCGCTGGCGGCCGAGATATTCACATTTTGCAGGCGCTGCAATAGCAAATGCTCGGCGGGCAAAAATTTTGGCAGCGTCGGTTCGGAGGGGCCGGGATGCTCCTCAGCCGCCTGACGACCGCGGGGAACGAATTCCAATGGCGGCTCTGAGACGGCTATCATCTCATTGCATGCATCCAGATTTGCGATCGATCTGATTTTGTATGCACAATCAGTTGCGTGCGCGCGCTTAACACCAACATTAACAAACAAATAGAATTAATAATTATCGAATACAATTGGAAATCACGTTTATAAAATGCCGGCTTAGTTGTCGTCGAGCATGCATTCATTGGCAACGATTGATAATATCGCATATTTTGCGCGCAACTGTGCACGAGCAACAGCTGTTTAAAGTACTTAACGAACTCAAGTCAGTAACTTGTGGAATTATCAAATTGCCGACTTGCTTACGTCACACATTATAAAACACCTGCAAAACAAACGCAAAATGCTGGATTAATTCATTGGAGCTGGAATATATCACTAAGCAGACAATACAATATGACAATATGTAGTGACTATAGTTAAGTTATCTGTTAAAAGTATCGATACTGTCAGCGTGTCGTTAAGTTTTAGTTCCCAACTATCGATATACATATATCGTTACATAGTGAACATCTCTAGTCGGCAAGGCTTTTGCATAAGCGTAAGGTAATAACAACAATAGCAACGAATTTGGTAAAATTTGCTGCATTAAACACCACCCTAAAACTATTGGAAACGAATACACCACTTGACTAGTGTGCAGATTAAGTAAGCAATTGGTTTGCATAGCACACAAACGTTAATATCATTGGCAGTGCCATTGCTTGCATTTGCATTACGTAACAAACAAAAAAAAAAGAAAACAAAAAAAGACAGCCCTCTAACATTTGTCGTGTTGCATGTCTGATTTGTTGTTCTGGTTTTTGTTTACAGTTACACACACACACCTTCATATGGGCAGTAGCTTAATAACGCAGCTGGCGCGAAAGTACGGTGCAGTGATATTCTTTCCAACTGTTGCAGTCGGCTCCATCTACGCAGACTGGTCCCACACACGCGACTGGAAACGCCAACAGCAACGGGAAGTTCAAAGCGCAGCGCTAAAAAGTCAAAGCTAAACAACAAGAACAAAATGGTGCTCGGTTTGGATAAGCGTGCCATGTGGGCAGCGTTGCCACTTCTTGGCTTCGCCATTGGACACTTTCTGGATCTGAAGGAAACGGAACGCATGTCCTTGTTCCGTGACAAATCAGCATTGTACGCTCGACCCGCTGGCTCCGAGGGCAAGCCGCCATCCTGGTGATTAGCATTAAGTTTGCATTCACATTGTTTTTCTTTTTTTTTTTGCTCTCACTGTCGTTTCAAATAAACGGTAAAATGGCTGTGTGAAAATCACATCAGAATCCATTAAACTAGAATACGCATTGCGCTAGCTGTGACGTCAATATACATTGTGATCTATGGCCTATTGTGAATGCACTTACTTGCGTACCTGTGTGTACCTCTGTCAAAAACCCAAAACAACTCGCAAACTAATCTGGCTGAGCTAACATTTTGCGGTCGCCGTAAAACACCATTCGGCGATGGTCGATGCTTGATTTATTTATTTATGAAGGATTGCGTTGGCTCGCCTGGGCCATTGTTTGTCTTACACGTGAAAACCCATAAAACCATCAGCGCACGGACCAACGATAAGCCGGAGATAACTCGTTTCTCCAGTGCCATCTCTACCTGAACCTGGATCATGAGATATGGCACACACACACACATGCATATTCAGAAAATCGGGGCTCGCATTGCTTTTGCACCTGAAGTGCGAGCGAGACAGCATTTAAAAGAACTGAGCGACAACCGCTGTAGTCGAGATTTACCACTATGCCAATACTCTGTTGCTGCAATATAATAACCATAAAACTACAAACAATTTGGTCGTGTTTAATAAGTTATATATGTTGTAATACACAGAATTTGCCAGACATATATATACCCATATGCCCGTTTTTCCTTTTGCGAACAGAGTAGCTCATGCACAAAATCCGTTAGGATTTTCTTGTTCTGCTTAATGAAAATATGATACAATATTTCAAATGCACATTAACTAAGCGCAGATAGCATGTGCAAATGAAATTTGATTTGCGTTTGTGTGATGTGTGTGTAACATAATCCTCTCGAGTACCGCAAAGGCACACACTTAGAGCGAAATAACAGACGGACACGCAGACAAATTGAAATGCCAATGCAAGAAAAGTAATTTAATTTTATGGTCAGTCTGACAACAGGCATTGAAAATTGTTCCAAATTGCGGGCGCGCTGCGCTACAAAGGACGGTTTGTTCTTTAAAACATCCAACGGTTTTTATTTTGTACACAGATTCAAGGCAACTGTGCCCGCAACAGCGCAACGTGCACGATTTGCAAAGTGCTTGTCTCTCTCACTCTCGTGCTCTCTCTTCTCTCTTTGCCTTCTAAGAACGGAACAAGATATGCATTTGGTGATGAGCAGCAATGTTGTGATTTTTGGTTGGCCACTGTGACACTGCGAAACTGTGACTCTTCATTTTTGTGAAGAGTGGCACAACTTTTCTCTTTGAATACAAGTGTGTTTCACTCGCACTCACTTGGGTATGGCTGTTTGCCATATGTTTGATTATTCATTTTATATATTTACTGTGATCGCTTGGCAGTCGCAGTGTCAGTGTTGCTCATCTCTAATGCGTAGGCAGCAAACACAACGACACTTGTGTGCAGGTTTCGCAGCTAATATTGGTGTGTGGGTGCGCAAGCGTGTGTATATATGAGTGTGTGTATGAGTTTTGCCGAAACTCGTTTGCAGGAGCAAAGCAAAGCCATCGAACTAACCATGAGATCAGTTAGTTTTCGGCATTCAAGGCAAATACAACACAACGAGATACAACGCGCATAAAGTGAAGTAAAAGAAGAAGAAGAAGCAGCAGCCTCAGCATGAGTTTGGATAGAAACAGCGCAGAGACAGCAAAAAAAATGTCGCCAGAATTTGCAAAGAAAACGCTGCAGGATTATGAAGTGCTCGCAGTGATGGGCAACGGTGCCTTTGGCACCTGTTACAAGGTCAAAGACAAAACCACTGGTGTCCTGTACGCGTGGAAGGGCATGAACTACGATGAACTGGACGATGAGCGATGTGAGTCGCTCATCTCGGAGATAAGTGTGCTGCGCCAGCTGCAGCATCCCAACATAGTGCAGTACTATCATCATCTAGTGAACCGTGAAGCCAAATCCATATACATCGTCATGGAGTGCTGTGACGGCGGTGATCTTGCCCAACTCATTCAGCGTGCCCGCACGCAACGCCAACGCTTCGAGGAACCCTACATTTGGCGTGTGCTCTTCCAGCTGTGCCGTGCCCTGCAGGTATGTCTATTTATATAATTACAGTTGGGGTCCAAATAATACCACCACCCTCATAAGAAGGTGCCTTTATTGCATTTGTTAATTTAAGTAAATTATAAATACGTTTTTTGGAATTGGAAGATATACAAATGAAAGCCAAAAATCATAATTGAATTCAGCGTTTTTAAAGTATTTAAATAGTTTAATTAAAAATTATGAAAATAATCTAAATATATTATGGCACCACTTTTCTTTTATGAAAATTCGAAATAATTACACATTTCTTTTCATTTAGCTATTAAAGTTAACATTATTTTATAAATTTAGTAATTAATTGCGTTCCATCGATCTCGATTCTTGCTTGCCAGGTGTGTCACAATAAAATACCCAATGGCACCATTCTGCACCGCGACATTAAGCCGGCGAACATATTCCTCGATGCTGCCGGCAATGTCAAACTGGGTGACTTTGGATTGGCGCGTGTCCTGCGGCGGGAACAGACTTTCGCCGCCTCGTTTGTGGGCACACCGCACTATATGAGTCCCGAACTGGTCAAGGGACGGCAGTACGATCGGAAGAGCGATGTCTGGGCCGTTGGCTGTCTGATCTATGAGCTGTGTGCGCTGCGTCCACCGTTTCGGGGTCGGGCATTTGCCCAACTCTCCGATAATATTGCGCACGGACAGTTTAGTCGCATTCCGGACGTTTATAGCAAGGATCTGCAATCGATAATTGGCTATATGTTGGCCGTAGATCATGAACAACGGCCGGGCATAGAGGTGATCACACGTCATCCGTTGCTGGTACGGAACATAAATGAGATATCGGCTCAGTTTCCATCACTCGTCGATGCTGGAGACGAGTTCGATGTGCCCGGCATGGGTAAACTCTTTCCGGATAGCCCAGAGCTATTGAGCACCCTGTTTACCGAGCAGTATAGCTTCAATGAGGGCTACGGCCAGCGACGATTGAGTGTTACGGGCGTCTTTACGCCGGACTTGCGCAGCGAGCTCTTCTACTCCGCCAAGCGACGCATCTTTGCCAACGGCAAACAGCAGCAGCAGCAGCTACAGCAATCAGATCCGGCACTCTACGAGAGCATCAAACGGGAGCCGAGTCCGCGTCGCATAACACAAAATATTTTCGATGATGCACTGCAGCAGCGATTGCATGCGATACGCGCACAGGAATCGCTGCTGGAGCAGCGTGCCAGCGAACTGGAAGCGGAGGAGCAACGCCTCAAGCAATTGGAAAGGCAACTCCTGTACAAGCTGGAACAGGCGGAGCAGCAGCAGCAGCAACAATGCTCTTGCCGTCTGGTTGCCCCATCCATTCCGCCCGTGCCGCCGCGACGTCCAGCTGCAATACGATGTCACGACGATACCTATTGCAGCATCGAACTGAATGACACATCGCCAACGGTGGCCAAAATGAATCTGGCTCTGCTCACGGTGCCCAAGCCGCTCCTCGCCACCAACAACAACAATACGCTGCGCAAGGTTACATTCCAGTCGCAGGCGAAAGTCAGCAAAACAGCTGCCGTTCCCGTTCCCGTTCCAGTTGTGTTGCCCATGCAAACGAGCGTTTCCAGCACTGAGTCGGGCGATAGTCACGCTTCCAGCACTCGTCGCAAATCGATACTATCGCTGTTTGGACTCAGTCGTGCAGCCAAAGTGCCCAGCAGCAGCGTCAAACAGTCAGCGGCGCAGCCGCAACAACAAAAACAATTGCAACAACAAGAAAAACAAAGACGTGCGCCTTTGGCTACCAAGCTGCCAGCCACACAGCAACAACAACACCAACATCAGCAGCAGCAGCAGCAGCACCAACAATCAGCACAACAACAACAGTTGACCAACATGTGGACAAAGGAGCAAAAACGCGCTGCTTTCGATTTGCTGGCAGCGATGAATGCAGCAGACAAGGATGCAGTTGGCCCCATTGCAGGCGCACGTCGCCAGCAGTTGCGGCAATCGGTGCGCGAGCGCAATTCCAGCATGCAACGGAATCGCTTGCGACGCTCCATGGTGCAGCCGGCGAAGCCGTTGTTCGGTTCCGGCTCGGGTTCGCGGGAACAAATGTTAATTTGAATTATTTTTCGCCCTTTTTTTTGGAGAGGGGGCACTTAAAGTGGCCCGCCTTGTGATCTGGAATAAGTTCCGTAAGCTAGACTATATGTATATCTATTTTTTTTTCAGTTTCATATAATTTTTTTTTTGTATCTGCCTTGTTCCTAAGTATGTGGTTTTCACGTATTGTTAGCTGGTAAGCAAATATTATTTGTCAGAAAATACTTGCGTTTTGTGCAATTTATATGTAATCAAATAAATTGTTTTTTGATAACAACCAAACTGACCGTTAAATTAAATTTGTGCTGTGGCAGTGCTGTGGCGATCGTAAGTATCGAAATTGTATCGCGTGTTGTTATCGATAAGGATATAGCATTATTAGAGCAGCTCAATACGGTGTGGTCGCTTTGGTATTTTATCGGACAGATCGGTCCTGTTATATTTTTTAAATTTGAGTTTGCCGAAAATATAAATTAACTGAATTAAATTATTAATAAAGTAATAATTCTATAAAAATCACATAATTTTCCATGCTTGAAATATTATTTTTGTCCCATTTTCAGCCTTCAGTACAAATTGGTCGATCAGTGCAAATTGTTAATCGATAATTGGCAACACTGACGCAGTGACAAGTGGCAACCACCAAATTCAACTCACGCACATCTCTAACGCGCTCTTTTGCTTTGCTTTAGTTTATTATTTTTTTGTTTTGTTTTTTTCTTATTCTTACTGCTTGTAATGCTGACGCATATCGAAGAGGATATGCCAGAATTTCTGATGCAGCGCAACACAGTTGCCTACTGCAGTCAGCTGCATGTGAGGCAAACAAAATCCAGCCTGCTGCTCAGTCGCCAACTTAAATTCTACGAGTTCCGGCAAAAGGAGCTGTTCCATCACATCGATCTGAGGGACACTAGCTTGATGCAACTCGCCACCGATTTGTTGACATACAGCGGACCCATCCACAGCTTCCTCATATGCGACGATGCGACCCATGGTCACGTTAGCGGCAATTCGACAAGCTACAACATGTTGCACGCTGTCGAGGATCTGCCGCTGAGCATTGGCAAATATGTTTGGCTGAACGAAAAGATCTATTTGCTGTTGCGCTGCTGGCACAAGCTGCTCGTGCTGCAGCGACCCAAGGTGCATGGTGACCCCTTTCTTCTGATCGCCCAGCATGATAATCTACAGGATTATCGTTTGGTGCGCAGTCCCATCAAATATCAAGCACAGGTGGAGCTCCACTTTACAAACGGCAAACGATTGCGCACAAATTTCCAAACGGCCAACACGGCTGAGACACCAGCTTCAACAGGCAGTACACACACAGTCGATGGCTTCCAGCGTCTGCTGGCGCGTGTCCATTGCGCACGCGCCGAACTGCACGCGCAGCGTGCACAAACCCAAATGGATTTTGTGCGTGCCCGCGACCGGTTGGCATTTGGTGTGGCCGGCCAGCGTTCGCCGTTGCTGGAGGAGAAGCAGCTGTTGCGCCGTTGCGGTGATCTCTGGACACGCATCTGTGGCGACTGCCTTGTGCTGGGCACCCTGCTGACCAATGCGACGGGCAACAATCGGTGCAGCACTTTGCACGCACTGCGTCCGTTGCTCCGCTGCCTGCCCGCCGGATGTGGTCTGAACTATGCGCATCGTTTGTATGAGCTGCCCATGCAATCGGATGGCCAGCCGCCTGAGGATTATGATGATCTCGCCCAGTTCGGGGCGTGTCACGAACAGCACAGTGCCAGCAATGGCTTTAACTGGCCTCCGGCGGCGAACATCGTCCACAAATTGGCGCCGGAACGCAGCGCTGTGTTGCTGCTGCGCCTGCAGCTGGAGGATTTGCTGGCGCTGGAGCACATCCAATTGCTCGTCATTTACGAGCTGCATGCGGCGGATGCGAATGATGTACGTCAGCGGCAGCTGCAAGTGGCCAGCATTGATGTGGGGCAGCTGTTGCAGCAGCAGTCGCTGCATGTGCCCAGCTTTGGGGCGGCAACACTGCATCAGGATTTCCTGGCGGTGATCATGGCGCAGACAGCGCACTGCGCGCTGCGACTGCAGTTTCAAGGCGTGGAGCAGCAGTCACAATTCGAGCAGCTGCTCATCGACAAATGGGGTTATGTGGCCACAACGGTGCCCCAGAAGGATCAGCAGAATCAATCAACTAAGCAGCAGCAGCAGCAAAGGCTCGAAGGTGAGTACAGTTATTGAATCGCCCAGCTGAATCCCCCAACTCAATTCGTGTGTTTCGCTTGCAGCTGGGCAGCTCTTGGATGACTTTGTCTTTGACATTGGGAGTAACTGCGGCAGCGGTGGCTCAACTGCCGCACAACATTGCATCTTCTACAATCGGTCGTCGGAGGTGTTGCTGCTGCACAATGAGCCTGGCCAGCATTGGCATCTGTTTGCGCGCAGCCAGACGCAGCTGGGCCTGCTGCTGCGCCGTCTCCAGCAGGATTTGTTGCAGTTGAACTGCAACCTTTCGCTGCTGCAGCTGGACCACGAGGCGGAGTGCCGACAGCCGGCAAATGCAGCGCTGCTCTTGGAATCGGCACTGCGCGATGAGCTGCAAGCCCGAGCCGAACTATTCCACGCGCCAGCGGCGTCAACAGCCAGCCAAATGCGGCGTCTGCATCAGCTGGAAATGGCCAGTGACTTGCTGGTATCTGTGATAAGAAGCTAATCGCAACTGCAATCAATATTTTATATTTTAAACACAAATTGTAGTTTATATATATATATATATATATATATATATTTATATATTTTTATTGATTTATTTTTGTATATTAATCTTTGCTTGTGCATAAAATAAGTTGATCAAAATTTGTTGAATGTGTCAGATTGGTGTAGTTATGTTATATCAGAATAGAGTGAAATGGATCTCGAAGCAACCACTTGAAACTCATCTTTCGACCGATTGTTCCTATGGCAGCTATATGATATAGTGGTAAGCTGATGAGGTTTTCTTCACACATGTGGGGAACCTAATAATCAATTGTTTTTATGGCAACTATATAACATAGTCGTCCGATCAAAGTAAAATTACAAAGTTAACAATGCCTTCAAATGGAGATGGCTAATTGTACTCGACTAGTGATGCTGATCAAGAATATTTATATATATATATAGTTTATGTCTCCATAAAGTTATGTATTCTCGATCAATCCGATAAGTATAAAATGCTTTATTCAAAATAACAGCTAAGTATTATTAACCAAAAAAACAGGCCCAGCATGGACGGACATATTAATAATCAGTAATTAGATTGATATATATCTATATTGATATATATATATATATCTGTTCAGGCTAGATATACATATACATAGGACAACACATATGCCACATAATATTATACACAATTTTTTAAACAATACAAAATACTTAGCTTAATTTAAAGCATTTCTAGGCAGAACTTTGTTAAGTAATAGTTAACTGAATTTCAGGCATACAAATTAGTGGTTCTTCTTCTTCTTCTCATTTTTAGGACATTGCACGTTGGGAACTTCTGGCGCTGGCGCTGGCGCCGCAGCTGCTGCGTCTCTGTTGCTCCTCGCCCTTAATGATGTTGTCGAGGACATTCTCCAGATTCTGTGTGGCTGCCGACAATTCGGCATTGTCACTGTACGAGTCCTCGACTATCTCCTTGACCTTATGCAGCAGCAGCCTAAAGTTGACCATTTCCGTGTCGCGGACATCCAGATTGACTGACTGCTCCAGCAATGCATCCAGCGGCATCCCAGCCTGTTGTTGTTGTTGCTGCTGTTGCTGGTGTTGCAAGCTGGAACGACGCTGATCAAACCATAAGCTGATGTCGCTCAGCGAATAATCCGATTTGTTTGCCTCCAAATAGCTGCGATTCAGCTCGGCCCCATTGACTGTGGAGGGAGAGAAAAAGAATTAATTGGTAAATTGGCCCATAATCAGTTAGCCTGTTAAATAATATCCAGTTAGTCAATCATTCAGTTTGTCAATCAACTGTTCAGCCAGTCAAGCAATCAATTAGTCTCTTAAACAGATTGGTGTTCTCCGATTATGAATCAATCAGAGGATCTGTTGCTCAGTCCGTTTATTAGCTAATTCGTCTGTCTATCAATCAACTTATCAATCAATTGTTATACGCACTGGAGTGTGTCAGATTGGCGCCCACTGGCGCATAAATGTCATACATCGCCTGGCCGACGGGCTGCGTCAATCGTTGCGGTGTGCTGGCATTCAAAAATGTCGAACTAATCAACGGTGCTGCTGAGGAAGCGCGCTGCAACAAGAAAGAAAGAGAGAGAGAGAGGCAAAGAGAAAGAGATAGAGAGTTATTAGAGCGTGTTAATTTCAGATCAATCGAAGGAACAAACCGAAAGCTGACGCATATCCTCAATGATGTGCAGCAAGAAGCTCTGATGAGCGCTGAGAAACTCCGAGATTTGTGTGCTCGATGTGGTCGCCAAGTGTTTCAGTTGTGCCTCCAGCTTACTGTTGCGTGGCAAGTGTTGAGCAATTGTAAATGAGAATCACAAGTCAATGCAACATTTTGGAAACTTACGTGTTCTGCTGCAGCAAGCGGTCGATAATGGATTGCATACGCTCCGAAGCATTGCTGGCCAGGCCAGTTAGAGAACCTGTTTGAATGTTGTAGAGGAAAGAAGTCAATCAGTCAGTCAGTAATTTAAGCTGCAAATAGTGAGTAAGTCAATCAATCATTTAAGACGCACCTTAAGGTGTCTCTGTCAATCAGTTTGTACGCTTATAAGTCAATTTATCATAATTGGTTCAAGCAATCAATCAGTCATCAATCTATTGTTTACCCAACAAAGCAATCAGTCCGTCAATCAATAAGTGACCAATTAGTTACCACTCAATCAGTCAGTCTGTCAATCAATTGTTCTTTCATCCACTCACAAAGTGATTGATGCGAGTCTCTTATACATACATAGCTCCTGTTGTGGTTGTTGTAGCTGTTGCTGTGCCTGCTGCTGCTGATGATTGATTGTCTTCTCAGGCAGAGGCGTCTTCATGGGTAACTTGGAATTGCTGCGAATGCTGCGCGTCTCGGCTGGAATGGGCGCCAATTCGGTGGCATTGCTCGGCTGATTGAGGCTGCCCGTGCCTGTGCTCTCCTGTGCATTGCAGAAGCCGCGACGCTCCTCCTCCTCGGCATTGGCACGCTGAGCCTTGTGGGCGTGGTAGGCGAACCAGGTGCACAGACGAGACAGATAGTGGGTCCAGCGACGTGGATGCGGCTGATGATCCTCGACAAATACCTCGCACATGCGATGCGATGCCTCGTGCTTGCCACTTGCCACATGCGTTGCCGCAGCTGCAAAGCAAGGCAAGCACAGCGACAGATCCCGGCACACCTGACACTTGAAACGGATGCCAATGATGTGCTCGCTCCGGCAGCCTGCGCACATATTGCTATGGATCAAATGTTCAGTGTCCTCGATACGTTTGATCAGCGCCAAGAGATTGCCATAGATGAGGAAACGAGTCTGTGTATGGGACCACAGGCTGTGAAATTGTTGCTCGTCGAGGCCGGCGACACCATGATGAAACCGGGCAAAACATTGCTCCAACATTGCTGGCAAATTGTGTGCGCCGTATGCCTTCGATTCGCCCAGATAGGACAGCAGCTTGCTCAGCGTCAGCAGCAGCTGTTCGAAGGCGTAACGGGAAACGCATTGCGTGATCCGCCCATCCGCCAGCAAACTGTAAAAGTCAGCGATCATGTGCTCGCTGCTGTACAGCTTGCAGAGCAGCAGAAATGTCACCTTGATCTCCAGCAATGAAATCGAATGGCGACGTTGACTAGTAGCAAAAGAGAAAAAAGAAGCGGGGGAAAAAATGGGATAATAGATGGGTAAGGAGTAGAATATAGATATGCACAACTGCATCTTTAATACACCTACGGATCATAGATATTCCAGAAGAAGTTGGCCAATAGGGCCGTTGCCGTTTCCAGCTGATAGTTGGGGGTTTTGGTGAAATGTCCCAGTTTCTCGCAGGCAAAATAAATGTCGTGGAGCAACGAGGTGAGCTGAAACGGTGGCACCATCAAGTTAAGATTACAATTGCCGCCACTTCCCGGCATTCCATGGCGTTCCAATATGGCCAGCACCAGTTTGTACGGTATTTTGCCAGCTGTAAATTGTGCACCAATTATTTATAAAAATATTTCGATTCTTATATTTCTGATAACAGCTTTTATTGCACTCACTGTGAAAGATCTTTTGGAGGGCAACAAATTTGCTGGCACATCGATAGACAGTGTATTTATAGTTGCCATAATCCACTTGCAATTTTCTCATTATCTCAGTTAAGTTCGAGGCCACTTGTTGCTGCTGCTGCTGCTGTTGTTGTCCTTTGTTGCTTGCCAAGGCCGCGACGGCGACTGCGCTATTGCGCATTGTTGTCATTTGTGTGTTAACAGCGGCTCCCAGCATATTGTGCAATCGATGGAAATGTTTGCTTTGCACGTTCAATTTGAATGCTGTCTTCGGTTCGTTATTTGCACGCTTAAAATGCTGCAGCGTCGTTTTCTTCGTTTAATGCGTTCTCCACGACGTTCGTTAGCGCAAAAGTCAAACTTGAAATGAATGTGTGGCAACGCCGTGGCGATCGCGCTTTGTAACACTGCAGTGTTGCCAGCCAACGCCAACAATGTGACCGTTGTCGTTTAAATTTTAGCTTGCACTCAGCATTTAATTTTCTATAAGGCCATATATGTGTGTGTGTCAAGTATTTTCATACATAATCAATTTTGAATATTTGTGCATTTTATATAAATATTCATATAAATAAAATTAGCATAATCTATTACATTTAAAACATTAATTTGTACTTACTGGCAACGCTTCAAACGGTTCACATAAGTGGTAAAGAAAATAATATCGATGTACTTATCGTTTATTTATGCAATCGAGCTCAAATAAATCAGCTGATCCATTTAAAACGGACATTGATGAGCATTAAAATATGAATAATTTTCTGTTTAAGAAGGAAATTCTAAGAAAAATGTTAATAATATTTGTACTACTTATATTTGATAATAAATGTTAAATTATAATAAGCTGTGCAATAAAGATTATCATGACCAGCATTTCAACTGCACTTCACGTTTTTTTATTAGTACTTCTCACAATATAATCCATCAGCAAAGGTATTTGCATGTGTGTGTGTGTGTGTGTTGCTTGCTTTTCATTATGATAATCTATGGAAAAATGTGCATCCATATGCACGTATGTGTGTATAACTGTAAGTGCATATGTGTGTGTGTGACAGCCAAGCGCAGCTGCTGATTGACTAGCTGACAAATGGTTGCAGTTCAACTTGTTGTTGCTGCTGATGTTGCTGTTGTTGTTGCTGCTGTTGTTGACCAACCCAGTTGCACCTTTGCGAGAAATGGTTCAAATGCCATAACAAGATGGAGCACACATGCACACATATGACAACAGCGAACACACACACATGTACACATACACATGCACACATACAAGTGTAAAAGGCACTTGCATTTGCATTCACATTGCACAATGGGGAGCAGGAAAGGGAACAATGACAAGCGACGTTGGCCGTCGTCGTCGTCGTCGTTGTTGTTGTTGGCATTGTTGGCATTGTCGGCGTCCAACTGCCTGCGTCAGGCAATAATAATTCGCCCAGCCAGTCAACCAGTCAAACAGTCAACCAGTCAGTCAACCAGTCAACCAGCCAGTCATTGACAATGTCTGTGGCATTATGGCCCTCCACAAAAGAGAAACAGAGCATATTGGAGCATATTTAGTTTATCAGGCACCACATTGTAAGTAAATTTAAAAAAAAAAAAATTATTATAAATCGGCTGGAAATTTATCATAAAGTTGATTATGTAAGAGACAAGCCCATTAAGTATAACAATTCTTGTACAGCTTCAGTTGATTCAGTTGATTTAGCCATGTCTGCCAGTCTCTAACCATCTTAGAGATTGCACTCGGAAAAAAAAAATCAAATAGATATTTGGAAAATCGACACACTTTGGGCACTCACCGTCCTGGAAATTATACATATTTTTTCAAAATTTTAGAACGGAATAAACGTGTTTTCTAGAAACGTACTTTCTGAATAATTAAGTTTGGCTATCCTTGGAAATATCAGTGCGATTTGTTTTCTCAGTGTAGTCTCTAAGATCGTTTGACAGATGGACAGACATGGCTAAAATAGCTCGCCTGCCAATCAAGATCTGACCAAAAATATATATGCCTTATGCTCAGCCCAGTTACATAATCAAGCACAATTTCGTCCAGTGTATCAAAACTAGTGCAGTGCACAGTTGGACAATTTCATATTTTATTTATTGCAATTGTTGACTGTTGCTGCACTGCGTCGAACGTCGAGATGAGTGGGTGGCAGAGGGTTGGCAGAGGTGGTGGCAGAGGGGATTGCGACACCTACATTTGTCAGAGTCTTCTAAATGAATGAATTAAGCCAGTCATGCAACATAAATGCAATGAGCGCTGCTCTGCTGTGCGCCTCCCTGTTGCTGTTGCTGCCTCTCTTGTTCCCTATCTTGCCCCATCTCCCTGCCTCCTTGCTCCTGTTGCTGTTGTTAGTGATTGTTCAGTATCTCTGCTGCAGTCTGTGGACAGCCGCAGCAGGGCGTCAGGTTGCACAGTCAGGCGGCAGGACAACGTGCCACACATTGCCTCGCTTTGCACATTTGCAACATTGTTGTAGTTCTGCCACTGGTGACAACTTTTGCTGATGGTGCTGCTGATTGTCACTGCTACACGCAGAAAAAATCGGCCTAAAATGAAAAGTGCCCTGAAAACAGAAAGGTTTTCCTTGATTTTAGTAATAATTTCAAAATTGCTCACGAAAGGGTAAGGTCACCAAACGTGGAAGGTAACCTTGCTGGTAACCTCCTTCTCAGATCGGCATATACATTTGCAGACCACGCCCATTCTGCTTCAAAGAACGGTAATTCTTGGCTACACCCACCCTGTTCCTTTATACCTGTTATCAGCTGGTATTACTTACTTATACTTACGCCAAAAACAAGGTTTTCTTGTTTTATATATTTTATTTTTATTCAGAAAAACATTCCTAAAAAGAAGAACAAAATTTCGAAAAAAAATGGCTTTAGTATAAGGGTTTAGCTGTTGTTTGCCTTATAGAGCGAGTAGCCCAAGGGGAAGTCCCTCAATTCTCCAAGGTGAAATAAAATATGAATTTTAATATTTATTAGAATATTATTATTGTTGTGTAATGTGTGTGTCAAATGTTTATTAATAATATAAGTACAAAAAGCTAATAAAGGAATTGTTCAATTTACATAGACCCTGCCAATTAGATATATATATATTTTGTTAATCTTAGATAAATCGATCCTAGAAATGCGAGCAATACTTTTTTATAAATTTTGGAGATTGACTTTCTGAATAATAATGTGACTAACAATTGGCGTCAAAAGTATGACGACTTATAAAAATTAAGGTCAATTTTTTTATGAGTGTCCTGCTGTTGTGTGGCACAATGAGACTATCACTATTGCTGCCCCATCGCTGCTGTTGGTATGTGGCAAATGGCGCGTGGACGTGAAACGTGATCGAATGCTCAATACGGCAACACAAAATGCTGCCTGCTACCTGCCACAGACCGAGGCACACACACACACATGCAACAAGCAAGCGATGGGCACTTTATACATTTGACAGGCACACGTTTATTTCGGCCAGTGTATGTAAATCGAGAAAAACGCTTTTCTCATCTTAAAACATTTTTTTTCCCCCATATATTTGGAAACAATTTTTTTAGAGTTCTCGCGTGATTTTTTTTGTTTGTTTGAGTGTATGCACAACGAGTCGAGCGGTCAGAACGCCAATTAAGGAACAATAGCCGGATGTCATCCTGGCCCAACAACAGCAAAAGGAGTGGGAGCAGGACCTGGAGTGTGGTGCCGTAGATGAAGGCTCAGTTGGAACTCGGCCATGTTGATGACTTGGGCGGCAACTGTCATTAAAAACGAAAAGCGCCGTTGTCAAATGTTTTGATGAAGTCAATGCTGGACTGCACTGAGCGAATAAAATGAGCAGAATGAAAAAAACAGTTATCTTGGGCATTATGTTCAGGAACATATATATTTTATGGGGTCATCGACGTTTTAGTTTTAAATGCGCTGCAGCCTGGAAAAAAAATGTAAATTTCCTCAACAAGGATATCAAAATAAAAATCTGAAAAAATATAAAGTTAAATCGAAACCGTATTTCGGTCCGGTTTCCGTGTTGGTACCTATAGTGCACAGTATATTACTCGGCTCCGAACAAAAGACTGAATAAAACAAGTGTTCTTCAAAAATCTTGAATTTCTGCTTCCGGTTTTGAATTGCAACCGATTCATTTCAACTTGTTAGCCATATTTCACCTACTGCTCAATGTTTCTAGTTTCAATGCAGCAAAATCTACATTGAAATTGAAAAATAAGAAACCATTTTAATTGTTTTCTTTTTTCTGAGTGTGCCTCATTCGTCCACTTTGTGTTTTTTTCTTATTTTTTACCTTTGGCAAACGCAACTTTTAAAGTTCTTCTCTTCGCAGTTCTGTTTTCTTTTGTTACTATTGTTGTTTGTTGCACAAGACGCACAACAAGTCTGCCTCATATTCAACTCTATGCGTTTTACCAAAGTCATAAACTTTATGGCGATTCTAGCGTCTATATGGTGACCAGATTCCAATGGCCTCAAGGCATTCAATTTCACTCCCTACATTTTTTTTATTGCTGCAACCAAAACGGAAGCAGTGGACAAGCAAGTTTTATTTCTCAACATAACGAAGTTTGAATACCCTTGCGGCCCTTGTGCTTACAGATAATATTGAATTAAAAGATTGGATAGCTAAGAAACCGGAGATTATAGTTCGTTCGGTTTATGCTCCATATATATTTGCATGTATTTTTGTAATATGGTTATATTGAAGGTAGATTGTGAGAGACCTGCTCTTAAGATTGTTCGCCACCTATTTCATGGTCAAATTGTAATACCCACACTCAGCAAGGGTATGCAAAACCGCAGTAATGGTGTCCAACTTGAAGTCTGTGCACAGCAATATTAACAAGGAGTGGACATTGAAGAGCATGGTAGCCAAGATGGCTGCCAGCCATCTCGCGTGTTGCTCGTTAACGGTAATGGGAGTTTTCAGTGCCAGTAATGCTAGCACCCTTGCCTAGGCACTGTACGCTTGCATTTACACATATATATATATATGTATATATATATATATATGTAACACAGCGAAATTTTTCCTTAAGAATAAAAAAAAGCTGAATTTAGATTCTGATTCCATCGTTATCATATATAAAAAAAATGTATATATAATTTAGATATGTGGCATTAAATAAGAACTTCGGAACTTAACGATTTTAGAAAGCAGAAAGATTATAAAAATAAATAAATAAAACATTTTTTTTTTTAAATACACAGGAAACCAGCTAAAACTAAGAACAGCATTTTTGCAAATGTTCGCTTATAATTAAGAAAATTATAAATAAATAAAAACCTTATTACTTTTAGCTAATTGTCTATTCAACTTAAGATTATTTGTTAAATTTAGTATTTAGTTGCATTTCCTTTTATTGACATTAATGTCACTTTTCCCTTCAATTGAAAGATAAATAAATATACATATTTTGCAAAGAATTCCAGGATCATTACCACTTTTCATTTAAAGGAGGAATTCTAAACAATATATTTATAAAATCGACATTTGTTTTTTGATTGTGAAGAAAACCTTTTCTCTCACATCATTTGAAGCGATAAATGTCATTTTGATGTTGTGTAATCTGCTGAAATCAATATTTTATACCGTTCTGTGCATACATGCACTTCTGTACTCGATCGTCAGCAGCAAAGTGAGAATACATCCGCACATGCATCCGTCTCAGTCGGCTGTTGCCGTTTACTAACTGAAAGCGGAGAACCGAAGAGACAGCGCACACACACGAAGTGAATGCGCCCAGTCGGCTCAACAGCCGAACGGCCCTCGGCGTGCTGCTTGCGTTCGTATCGTTATACGAATTGAAGCATACAAGCAAGCGAACTATCGTCAACCAATGGGTGATCGCGCAGTTTGCTCTGCTCACTGCTGATAAGCGGCAGAGAGCATTCAGCCATTCGTGTGTGCTTTAAGTAAGCAAATAAGTTGACAAAAGTTGACCATTATTTTTTTGATGATATGTTCAATTTTTGCGCACTGCAATTTAACATGGCAAACAAGGGAGCGTTGGAGAGAGTCAGCAAATATAAAAATGTCTGACCGATTGTCGTACATTGCTGCCAATCCAATTAGTTGCGGACAGTGCAAGCAGCAATATCAACATCTACAACAACAACATTACGTAGACGGAAACAGCTGCGTTCTTTCTCTCTCTCAACAGCAAATAATAATAATAGCGACATGGAGAAGCAGAAGCAGAGCAAAGTAAAAGAGGAGGAGGACATGTGGTGAGTGGACAAAGTGGTTGTTGTTGTTGCTGTGGCTCTCGTTCTTGTGCAATGTTAAGTTGTTGCTGGGGAAGCATCACTATTTTTTTTTCTTTTCTGTGAGAGATGCCAGTCTCAGAAAAGCCGCTTTTAGCAAATTGTATTTACTTTTCGATTCGTTTTCCAGTTGCAAAAATGTTTTCAAAGTAAATTTCAACTAGAATATCCCGAATAAATAGTAGAAGCTAAATCTACTCAAACCAAATTTCTGTTGCTGTAAATGTTGTGCATACATAAAATAAATTACTAGAAAGAATGTCAAAGTTTAGATATCCTTTCAGAGCCTGTCAATCTGTTTCAGTATTAATTAAAATGATTATTATGATTATTGAGGAACTTTATGCACTGCAATCTGTTAGATTGAGAAGAACTAAAAGATTTTCTGTCGACCGATTGTTCCCATGGCCACTATATGATATAGTTATTTGATTTGGCCGACTCTGACATATGTACTGCATGCAGTAATCAGCCGGTTGTTGGTCAACTTAAATTAAGATAGCTTCAATGCTGGGGGACTAGTTGACATTTCTACCTAAATGCTTTACACGACTTCCCGATAAAATTATAATACCCTGCCAGAAGAGCATACCATCAAATGTAACTGCCACAAGGAAATGCAATTAAATAAATTGCAAATATTTTGCGATGTATATCATATTTTTGTATGAGACTTGAGAATTTCAATACCATCATCAAAATGCAAACGATGCATGCAAGGAAAGAAAAAGATAGACATAGAGAGAGAGAGAGAGAGGGAGAGGAAATAAAGGGAGAGAAATATGCAGGGAGACAGACGGGAATCAGCTTTAATTAAAAAGTTACCTGCAAAAATGGTTTGCCTGGCAGCCATTTCACAAATGTTTGCCAGCATTGGCCCACGACCAGTTCAAGCCAAGTTAAGACTGCCCCCGCTTGCCCCTTGCCCTTCCCTTACCCTGTCGCACCTGCTCACCACAACGAACTTGCAGCAAGCAACCATCAATACTACCAGTCAATGGCATTTTACCGGTTTTTCGGTTCGAGCTGAACTTGCTATTAGATTTCTTCCTCCTTGCACTCGCTGGCCTTGCAACTGCAGGGTTACAACGGCAGGTCACCCCACTTCGCTCCTCCCTCCCATCTCAGCATCGACCCGCCCATTCACACTCAAATAAAACAATATGAAAATAAACACTGTGACAAAAAAAACATTAAATTAAATAAATAAAAAATTTAAAATTAAATAAATTGTTTTATGTATTTATAAATTATAAATGCTGGCAAAGCTTGAACCTTTAATTTAATTTTCCAGATAAACACATAATTTGCTTAAAATATATATAGATACCCTTAGATATATATATATATATATATATATATATATATATAGATAGTTTGGGATGATAAAAAATATTTCTTCAACTCAGAGGAGAGTTTCTATCTTATGATTGCCTTACATATTTTCAAAACGATTGAAAGTCTAGGATTGGAACTAAAACGCAACTCAAGTTCGTTTTGCATAAAATACACAAACAATTTCTCAGAGTGTAGGGCATAGCGTATCCCTGTTCACATCCCGCTTAACGTCAGCACACATTTCGCTTTGGCATGGGAGCTGTTAACAACTTTTCAGCTCCGCTCACAATGCCACCACCCTCCCTTTCAAATAAATGTAAGGCAGGGGAAGGGATGGGGGGATGGTGGTGGTGGTGTTGGTGCAACCTTTGGCCTCACATATTTCGATATCAATTTGCGTTTACATATTGCATTTTAATGAATTTTCTGGCAGCCAAGTGGTGCCATTTAAGTTGATTCAAGCCTTTCGGCTGCAGTTGGATCCTATTCAAATTAAATGGAATTCAACTCAGCTCACGGCGCCTAAAGAGAGACTGCCTTTTCCCCTTTCCCCTCTCCCCTCTCCGAATGCAAACTTCGCATTATTTACAGCTTGGCCGATTTTGAATATTGTTCAAAATTAATACAAATTTTGCACAAGCAAAGGCAAAGGCAAAAGCATTGAGCAATTTATCAATTAACAAAACAACTATTGACACAGTGGCTTGCTGTTGAACCTGTCGATTGTGTGTGGCATGCAACCTTCATTCGTAATTCTAATGGACGCATCTCACCAAAGTTGAGTGCTTAATTGAAATATATATTTTTAGACGATGTAACACATTGAAGGCGATGGCTCTGTTGCCACAAAGTATATAAATATCTGCTTGATCAGCAGACAAACAGCAAAACATAGCATTTTATGGAGTAATCAGAATTAGTACAGATCTAACAACACCAATGAAACACATCTGATAAGCTTGAGCTTTGCTGGACACACTAATGAACTTTAAGGCTTAAAAGGAAGCTAAAAATGCTATAGAAAAGCATTTTAGTATTGAAATTGGGGGCTTAACTTCTAATTTTCTCCCCATAGAATAGTGAAAATACTCTTTAAACACTTTGACATTGTTATTATTATTACTTTTCAATTATTTAAATCAACATTTGGTTTACTATTTTTTTAATCGCCTCCTGTGATATGGTTAATATTGGGTTTTTTCTTATAACTGTAAACAATTAAAGTACTCATTTAAATATCAATTTCATTAGCCATAAAAAAGCTGTACGTTTAAGAAGTTGGCTGAAATTAGAGCGGATATTTCAAATGAACTCTTTAAATATGTCTACAAAAGATCTGAAAACATGCTTTCAAATATGCATGAGAAATGTTTTTAGTTAAGTTTTTTTTTTCGAAATTAAAATGCAAATTTATTTCATTGTTTTACATTTTGGAACTGAAGCGATTTCTCATTGATTCATTATTAATTGAATGGCAAGCAAGAAAGAATGCTGTAGTCGGGTGAGCTCGACTACAATATACCCTCAACCCAGTTGTTAAATATATATATATCCAAATCGATAAAATTAAGTTGTGTTCAGACAGGCAGACAAAAGGACATGGCTATGCCAACTCGGCTATTGATCCTGGTCAAGAATACATTTACCTTATGGGGTCAGAGATGCTTCCTTATGCCTTGCACAGCCATTATGGCCTTTTTAACCAGGTAAAAATCGTTTTGCTTTCTTATTCCTTATTTGTATAATTTGACAATTATAATAGTCAATAGTGACAATATTCATTCTACTCCTTAAAAATATGTTTATCTTTATCTATTATCTATCAAATAAGTATCTAGGGTATTTAATCTACGGCGTTGCTGGGTTAAAGCTTCTCTAACTGTGCGGATTGTTTATGGTCGGCATTAAATATGTACAAAATTATTCATTAGTGGTGTGTGAACTTTGAACTTTTGCGTGCGTCGTCAAGCCCAAATAACTGGGCTACTTAATCGAAAACTCTTTTCCGTGTGTGTGTCTGTGTCTATATTTGGAATTGAATGACATTTGGAATACAAATCGCTGCATATTTATTCGATAGTCATTGCATACTTTTTGGGGCTGGCGAGCGGACAGCAAAGTGGTTCCCCAAGTGGCATCATCTTTATCTGCCACGTCGCGTCGCTTGTTCTTGTTTTATATGCACCTAACACTTGCCCTGTAAAATTGGTTGTCATAAAACGCTGCAACATCTGTGCGAGAATGACAATTTGCCATGCATTGGAGGTGTTCCTGCAGATCGATTTCGAATCTGCACAAGAATTGAAACTGAAATTGAACAATTTTGAAGCAGCCATAAAGGGAGTTGATATTATTATTAGCCAGAAACCTGCTAACTGTTCGACATGAGGGTAGCTCTCGTTTGCATGAATATTGAAAATAATTTCAAAAACCAAAATCGAAAAAGTTCGATTTCGGATTACAACAAAGATTTTAAAAAATCATACACATTTATTTTGATCAGGCTGACTGACAAGGCAAGATCGACTCGCTGTGGTTGCTGATCACGATTATATATACCTTATAGGGTTGCCGATGTATCCATATGCCACACTACGCGCAAATTCATGATACCATTTTTATGCATTTTCAAGGAAGAAATAACGACATCTAGGTAAGCCAAAGATAACATTCCCTTGCAGACATCAGTCCACCTACTGACATCTCATTTAGTTATAAATTAAAAAAATATATAATATATATATTGCTGATCAATCAAGATACCAATATGTAGAAATTTTTATCGAATTTTATATGCCTTACCACAATCAGAATGGGAGCCAAAATTTGATTCGGTTTGACAGCCTGGTTTCAATGGCTCTTAGCTTTTAGTGGAATAGGCCTCGCATATTTTAAAATCTAGAATGGAGTTTATTGGTTTATTTTACAGTTGTTCCACAAAGTTGGGTGCTATAGGATACCTGGCTGTCTGGCAGACTGAACTGTGCCTCTTGCTGTCTGCTGTTGTGTGATGTATTTCAGGAATTCCTTATCGAGTCGGTTGCCAGTTGCCATTTGGCAAGTTGTTAAAGTGAAATGCGAATATACTCTTCTCTCTCTCTCACTCTCTCTTTAACTATCTATAGAAGCAGAACCAGCTCCAATTGACACGGTTATGCCCGCCACAGTCCTCCTCCCTTAGCTGCCACAGTTTATGGTTGCTGCAACTGTGTAACATTATGACAGCTCCAACATTTTTTTTATGGCATGAGTTGAATGTGCAACGTCATATTTGGATGGATGGGTGCATGAGGTGAGCTGAGCTGAGCTGAGGTGCAGTTCCGTCAAAACAATTGTCAAGCGGCAAGTGCAACAGTGGCAGACAGCAGCAGCAAATGTAGTCAACGACATTTTGTGGCAGCAATGCGAACGTAAGTAGCATGTGGCATACCACTCTTGCCTATCAATATAAAATAGGCACTCTTGAAAAAAATACAAGCCAGAATGCTCGAGACGAGGCAGCCTGAAGCCAGCTGTTAATAATGTGTCTGGATAGAATATGTCTCAATTGGAAGGCTCTATTTTTGCAATTGTGACTCTTATGGGTATCGGAAATCGATTTGTATCGATAAGCGTGAAATGATCGATCAAGTGCAATAAACTCAATCCGCGTGATACGTACAAGAACTTTTATTCCGAATTTAACATACATTCAGCAAAATGCTAATCGAGAATATATTGACTTTCCAGGATCGGATATTACTTCCGTCTGATACATTATTCTTTTTTTTTAAAAAACCTTTATTCCTTTCTTAGTAATTTTGAATGGGTTCTGCTTCTATTTCCAATTGCAGAAATATACTCAAATCTAAATACAAATCGAATGAGAGCTAAATCCTTATTTAAAGAACTTTTCGACTTTTCAACATTGAAATTCCTTTCGTTCGATATTTACTCAAGTTCTTCATTTAATGAGAATCAGCAAATGAGAATTCAACTATATCAAAATTGAACAAGCATTTCTAATCTTAGTTATTAGTCAGACTTATTTGGATGCATTCAAGAACAAATTGTGCTTGAAATTGCAGGGAATAGAAACTTTAATTTGCGAGTTCGCCTAACTTAAGTTCACACAACTTGCAACAGAGCGAGTGAGACAGACGCGGAGACGGAAAGGGAAACGGAGAGGTAAACATGGCGCTAGTGCTGGTAAACATTGCACAGATACTGTTCGCAGCTGCTGTTCCATGTGGCATGCAGCATGCAGCAACATGTAGAAGCATGTAGCGGCATGTAGCGGAATGCGGCATGTGGCAACACCTAGTGTGCCCATGCTAATGTGGCAACAGCGCCAAAGTGTCGGCATGCAGCCGAATCGAGATGTGGCGAAAAAAAAAACAACCATACAAAGAGATCAATCTCAACAAAACCCTTCAAACTGGAAGTGTAATGTATAATATTTGTGTGTGTATTTGTGTGTGTGTAATATTTGTGTGTGTCTATTTGTGTGTGTGTATTGTACACAAATCCGCAAGTGACTTTAGTTTATTTTTATGTTTGCTTTGCCTGTCGTTGCTTCTCCACTTAAAGCAAATCGGTTATCGTTTATCGCTTATCGTTAATCGTTTCATTCTGATGCTATTATTTATGCCCAGGGGTTGATTATTCAGCTTATTAAATTACCTTTCGAAAAAGTATAAACTTGTCGGTGTAGTTACTTTTCATCTGCCAGTGTATTTAATGTTCCTATGTTTTGCTTCCTGAATTTAATTTTGTAATTTCCATTTCACCAAGAAATTTCCATGTAAGTAATTTCCACAATCAATATTAATGTTTTTTATTCATATTCTTGCTATTATTATACATAACATATATTAATATTTATATTATTTTTATTTAAATATTTATTATTATTGTAATTCAAAAATACTCATGTATCCAAAAAGTAGAAAATTCCACCGCAGCTGCCTCAAAAACTATGCAACACAATTTTTTCGGAGGAATTTAGTGCGAATGACAACAAATGATTTTTGGATGGATTTGTTCTGAACATAACAAATATAAGATATAAACATAACTGGCTGTATAAAATATGTTAAAATAATTGCATTTTTCTAGTTTTTTTTTTGTATGCTATTAATTAACTCGTGAAAAATGGTTATACAAAATGGCAAGAGGCAAAAGGAGGCAGCTCCGAAAAGACAAGGTTTATTTACAAATGTTCAGCAACAAATGTCGAGTGGAAATCAGAAACTTTAGAAACTAGAAAATTCACATTTGGAATAGGATTTTTTCATATCTTCGATATATGCAACTTCTTCACGAATATGAATACAAATCGATTTCCAATAGCAATTAATGGCAATTAATTAACATCATGTTGTTCATCTGAGAAATCGTGTATTCCTATTAATCAATTACATAATTTATGTACATATAAAATTGTGTATCTGCTCGTCGATTATATATTTTATATATATATATATGAATTACAGTTATCTGGCACACTCATACAGAGGTAAATGTGGGACGGAAACAAAATGATATGTCAAACTTTTGCCACATAAATAATGTCATTCCGAATATACGATTGCAATTGCATTTTTGTTTCCGTAATTGCCTCAATAAACGTAATCGTAAGACACACACATACACACACACACACAAGCAGACACATACGAACGCACGCACACACACATATGCGAGAGTTTGCGGATGGAGAGATAGTTAATTGAACTGTAGATGTCATACAATTGTTTTGTTGTTGTTGTTGTTGTTGCTGCTACTCTTTTATTTATAATTGCTGTTGTTCTTTGTCATATCTGGCATTAATTCGAGTGTTGGCACTTTCGCTACCTCCGCTCCTCTCTCTCTCCCTCCCACACCATTTCCCATTCTTCGGCATCATTGTGCAAAAGTTTGCTGGTAAACGTAAACACATTCATAAAGCAAATATGCAGGCAGAGCAGCGCAGAGCTGAGCAGAGCAATACCCAGTAACAATAACAACACCTCTGCCAGCGTCGGTGCCAACACGAACATATGCTAAACGCCAGCAGCGGCGAACCGAACGCCAGGCGAAACGCAAAGCGAGCCGAGTCGCAAGCCCGAGTCCTGTAGCCCGATTAAATTGACTGCGATATAGCCGAGCAGTGAGTCCGTCGGCTCGTCTGTCGCCTATAAAAGCCGCGTGTTGTTCCATGCTGTTCAGCATTCTACGTGCGGCTAGCGTGTAGAGGGCACACATACAGAGGGAGAGAGAGTAACAGCTACGGCGTCTGTTTTTTTTTTTTGTGTCTCGTTAAGTAAAAGCGCGCGCAAAAGCATAGCTTAAAACGCAAGTAGCCAACACAGTCAACTTTGTGATACGCAAAAGAACCAAAACGGCCGAAGAATAGAGAGAGACAAAGACAGAGAGAGTGTGTGAGAGAGAAAGAGGGAGTCGAGCGCGCGAATTGAGCATTGTTTACTTTGCCATTATAAATCCGGCAATTGTGCGCTTTGTTTGTGTTTGTGTTGATGTTGAAATTTTTGTTTCTATTTATCTGTGTGTCTGTCTAGCTGTCTGTCTGCCGTTGCTTATTTTTCCTTTCTTTTTCTCCCTCTCTGTATTTTTTTATTGTTGTTGTTTGTTGCAAGTGTTGTGCAAAGTGCATGGCAGAGGCCAAAAATTGCAAACGGAAAAGCAAAACGGATGAGGAAAGTGTTGCATTTCCCTGTCGTTGTGCAGATTTCTTTATTATTATTGCTGTTATCCTTGTTCATATTGTTGTTGTTGTTGTTGTTGTTACCTTCAACGGTAGTTAGCCATCTTTGTGGCAGTCATAAATTGACTGCAACAGGTGCTGGCGACGGCGACGGCGACGACGACAACGACGAGAACGACGTCGACGACGGAAAGTCGCTTCCTGTGTTTCGACATTTGGCCATAAACAAATTCTCGGCCAATATCCGCTGACCTTTAAAACGGGGGCCAACAACAAGAAATGCAAATTGCATCGTAAAAATCATTTAATTGTTGATTTACTTGCTTTTCGTGATATCAATATAAAAATATGTGCGTCGGTTGTTGTATGGCCTTACTGCAAATACTGCACTTTTGCATTCTGAGTAGTTTACTTTTCTACAAATTTAGATTACTGTATTTACAGTTTTTAATCCAAGAATGGGTAAAATTTAATTATACTTAGCTTGGGATGTTTTGATGAATGTATTGGGAAAAACTACTCCAAATAGGAAGGTCTATCTTATAAAATTATAACACAATTACTATTAAATAAAATACTGAAAAATGTGAATGTTTAATTTCAAGAATTGTAGTGCGCTTGCCCAAAGCCAATTAAAGATTTTGCCTAAAACTAGGCCACGTAGTTCAATTGCCAAGCCAAGCTTTTCCTGAGCTTTTGCCGACGCCCCCTAGGGGATAAATTATTACGTCGAGCCGCTCACAGGCTTGGCTGACCAAAGTTTGTAATCGCGACGGCAGTGGGATTCTGATTTCGAAGGCGATCGGTTCGGACATCAAATTGGTTTTCGTTTTTTTTCTCTCACCTCGTGGAGGTTGAAAAAATGTAATAAGAAACTAAAAAGCACACGTGGGTGGAGTTCGTGTATAACCCCATATTTTTTTTTCCAAGTTGTTAAATGAACTGAATGAACTGGAAAATCGTGGTTAACAAAAGTTTTTTTTTTATGAAAAAGTTACTCACTTTTTTTGAAAAAAAAAAAATAATTTTTTTGGTGAGAGACAATATTTACTTTTTTTTGGTGAATCGGCGCGATATTTTTCGCCAATCTGAGAGGCGATTCCAGCCGCCAAACAATGACATAACTAAAATACGCCTGCCATCGAATTCTGGAGGACAAAGAAAAAAAGTGAACGGCACCGCACCGCCGCACTCGTCCCTTAGCCAAGTGGGTGCTCTGTCGACCACCGAACCAGCAGCTCGGCGTCTTGAAGATCACACGCCAAAAGACCACTCGACTGAAGATCGCATAAGCCCTGAGGATGTATCCCCAAAAATAAATCCAACAAAAAAAAAACGAAAGAAAATTTTTATAAAAAAAAAACAAACCCCAGAAAAATGCCCTTATGTTAATTTTTACAATTCATACTTAACCTAAGTGAAGCAATTTTTTTGTTATAATTATTAATATCATAAAGTTATTTGAATAATATAAGATGAAATACTAAAGTTATTTAAGCCAACAACATTAAGAGAAAATGACCCAAAAAGAAAAAGTGAATAATCACACAGAAAAAAAAAATTTTTTTATACACCGGCATTAAAACATTCAAACTAAAAATTTACCCTTCTTAAGAGTCTAGAGGCGCCACCTGCAAAAGATCTTTTGGATGTGGATAAGACAAGTAAGTGTACCTGCTCATTAATTTTGTAGTTTTTTTTTGGTGTTTAATCCCGGTGAATTCTTCGATTTTGAAAGGTGGTTGAATGTTGGGTTAAGTGCACGTGCAAAATCTCTCTTGCATTTGAAATAAGAGAATCAAAAGAAAAAAAAATGATGACAAGAGAACTCACTCAGCTTAGCCAAGCGTAGAGAGAGTGAGCTTATTGCTTACCCTAAGATCCGTGAGCGGGCTTTGGGATAAGCTGAGCGAGCTTTTAATTAGCTGAGCGCCTGTAATAAGGTCCGCATAAAAGTATGCCGCATTTTAAAATCGAAGAATATTAACTAACCCAGCCCCAAACACAAAAATGAAGTTTTATACTTGAAGTAAATAAATACCTAATGTTGTTCGCTAGATTGCTGCTTGGATTTCAAGTAACCATTTTTTTTTTCATATAATATTTTCACTATTTAAGTAATCACTGTTAAAATATATATATATATTGATAAAGAAATAAAATACTAAAAAAAAAAGGAAAAGAATACTATGAGATATATATTAGATAAATACTTAAAATAGAATTTAACTTTAATTTTTTTTCATTAATATATTTTTTTTGTACCATCAATGAAGTCGGTACTAATAGTAGAAAAATTGAATTAAGAAATAGAAAATAGTTACAATTTAGCCAAATGAAAATAAATAAATTTGTTAATTAGTTTATTATAAAAAAAAAAATGAATAAGTAAATTTTAATTATTGGGGAGTCATGCAACGCACAGCTACTAGGGAAGGATTCGGATAGTCGTTGTGTTTAGGGATCCTCCAATAATATTATGATTAGGTGACGGAGGATCATGGTAGGGTGGGCATCGGCTGCGGCAACTACACCAGCCCAGCACACACAACGACCGGAGAGGAGTGTCGCCTCCATGTTTGAGGTGATAGATCGGTCCACTTCCTCCTTCCCCCTTCCTCTCTTCCTATCTTCCTCCTTCCAGTAATTGGTCGAATTTATCACGCACGCGATTTTTTTTTTTCATTATTACTTAGCACAGCGAGCCAGTAGCGCCAGGGAATTTCAATGGAACCCCGACCACCTACCAACCATATAGCCGGAGCCAGCGCGTGCACCTCCTCTGGAACGCTAACCCCAACACCAGCTCGAACACTGGTTAAATGCTACAGAATGTTTAGTTGCAATTTTCATTCTAGAAACTTCATTTCAATTATATGACATCATTCGAGGAATAATAGTTTACTGAATTTATTTTAGCTAACTAAAAAAGAAGAAAATGAGATTTTTAGGAATTGTAAAATGTTATTAAAAAAGAAAAACATTTGATGTTTATGTGAAAAGGATTAATTGTTATATTGTTATATAAGAAAAAGAAAATTCGATTTTGGTTTGATTAATGAATTATAAATCGCAGAATAATGCAAAAAAATATAATTGCCACAATTCTTTGCCAATTGCTAGTTTTTCCTTGAAGACATTTGCCTTTTAAAACGGGAGATATTCGATATATATATTTATTTAGAGGTATTTCTGCTAACGCAATTGAAGTTGAGCCGTGTCTCGAGTTTCTTGAATGTCTTGAATGTCTGAACTTGTAAAATCTCGCATTTTCCGCATTAGGCATTTCAAAAAAAAAAAAAAAAAATGGAAATGGAAATTGCATTTGCAGCCAACACCACGCAGAGAAAGTTTGCCAAGTTTTGCTTCAAATTTAAGTACTTGAGAAAGTATTTCGTTTAGCGGCGTCTTTTTCACACAAACAAACACAAAAGTTGGCTCAAAACAAAAACCTTCAGAAATTGCATTTTAATTTGCTTTCAATTTTGCTTACCAACCACAAAAAAGCAAAAAAAATATATATATATATATAATACCAGGTGGCCTGAAACTAATCGGTTAGCCAAAGAATTCAAAATTAAGATTGGTAAAAGAGAGTAGAGAAAGTGGCCACTTGACAATCATAGAGAAACTCGCCATATCTATTTTGCAAGTGTTTTTCTTTTCTTTATTTGTTGTTGCTTATTCTTTATTTATTTCATTTTATTTATGACTCGGCTACATGCACGGATATTTGCCTGGTTGCAACAAGATAGCTTCAAAATTGAGGGAGAAGTTTGCATAAAAACAGACTGCCATGATTATATAGACCATGTTAATGCTGATCCAGAAAATATTTTATTTGTATATTTTCAATACGAACTTAACCAGATCCTATTATTTTCTGCAAGGTCATACGAAGCATGTACAGAAATGCCAAATTTGACCATGGCACACATACATATGAAAATATATCTGTATAAGTATATGTATATACATAACTATCTTTACATATAGGCAATTGTATAACAGTAAAACGGTTTGATTGTATTTGCCTTTTGTGTCCATCACATAGTCAAATGCACCGCAGAGCGACTGACAAACTGACTGATTGACAGACTGATGCAAAAAGTGAATCAATTGATGTGCAGTGAGAGACTGCGATAGAGAAGGATATATGGATAGAGTGCGTTTGGAGATAGAGATAGAGTTGAGTTTCGATTGGCTGCACACACACATTAATCTTATATATATATATATATATATATATATAATTATATATATGTATTTTTTTTTTACTTTTTAAATTGGTTCAATTCAAATGGTGAGCTTAAAAGCTGTAAAAGAGATATTTATGCATGAGAAACAAGTCGTTAAATTGAGAGCACTTCAAAGTATGCAACATTAAATGGTTGCAAAAAATCAACTATCTTAAAAATCGTACAATCAGCAGCAACAACAACAACAACAACAACAAACAACAACAGCGACAGCAATAAAATAAAAAACAACTGCTTACAGTAAAAAAGATAATAAACCGACGCTTTAAGCCGTTAAACGATAAGCCGTTGAGTCCAAAAAAAAACAAAACAAAAAAATAAGAAGAAAGTAAGAAAAGAAAAAAAAAATGCCGGAGCAGAAAAGCAGCAATCATCCGTCAGGCAAACGCCAAGTGGCTGATGTCGACCAGCAACAAGAACAACGACGACGCCAACAACAACATCGCGAGAAGAAGAAGAAACAGCAGCAAGAGAAGCAACAGCAGCAGCAGTCGCAGTCGCAGTCGGAACAACAACAACAACAAGCGCCAACTGAAGCATTTACATCGAAGCAGCTGGTGCCTGTTAATGCAATGTTATTGCTGCTGCTGCTGACAATGCTGATGCGTCCGCGGATCGCCTACTCAAATCGTAAGTACAAGCGAAAATCCCCTCAAACGTCAGACATGAGAAGAATACAAAGAGAAAGCAGAGCTCCTCTCTTCGTTAGCAACAACTTCTTCTGTTTGCCAACGAATCTCATTCAGTGATGCCAACAATTGCTTCAAATTGGCTAATTTTCTTACCTAACTATAGTTAATGGTTAGCTCGATCAAAGTGTGAGAGAGAGCGAGTGAGAGGCAGCAACTCTGCTGCTCTTGTCCGCTGATCCTCTCTTTATCTCCTTAAAGCGGAGCCCCAATTCAAATCACAACTCTTGGACTGCAACTTCCAACCTGCGCTCCCTCTCTTTTAATCAGCTCAAGAGCGCAAGTTTGAATTCAACTCTCTTGCATTAATTAAACACTGCTTAGTCGCGAGGACAGTCGCTTGGAAAGCAGTTCACATTTTGCGCTCTATCCTAATTTTAGCAATCTTTTTAAAGCAGAACCCACAACTCTTTGACTGCAACTGCCAACTTGCGCTCGCTCTTCAACTGGCGAATTGGCGATCTCTTTAAAGCAGCGACCGAGCACAAGTTTGTATTGAACTCTCTGCTTGTTGCAATGCTATCGCTGTCATTTATTCATTTATAGCGGCTGCCGTCTTTATTACGTCTGCAGGCAAGAATAACGCATACGCCGCATTTGACAATTTAATATGCAGAGGCATGTGTGTGGCATTAAGTTATCGCGATGGGTTTCTCTGTGTGTGTGTGTGTATATGGGTGTGTGTGTTTTCCTGTGTTTGTGACACGTTTGCTTGTTTGTTTGTATCTTTCTTTCCTTTTTTTACAAGCATTAAAAATCTACTCACCCACACACACACAGGGGCATAACCACTTGGAAGGAGCTGAGCAAGCTGCATGTAGTTGGCAGTTGGCTCCGGCTTGGTTCGCGACGCTTGCCAACAAAGACGCGTATTAAAAATCAATACAACCTACAAATGTGTCCGTCCTTCGACTTAAAAAGCAAGCAAAATGAAATCACTGCCAGGTGTGTGTGTGTGAGTGTGTGGGTGTGTGGATTATTTGGTCATAGATCTATATAAGTTTGAAGTATTTGTACGAGCAAGAGCAACAACAGCAATTCCCATATTCCAAGAAGTTCAGTTTACAATGCATCGATAATTTATCGATAACTATGCATATCTGTAGCTTATGCGTTATCTATATCATAGATGTGTAAGCAATTTATGTTATCGATAATATCAATTGGCTTAAAGTTATAATATTTTCTTCTCCTATTCGATTGATAACTGTGTTCGGTAACTGTGATCGGTAACTGTGATCGGTAACTGTGTTAATTCACAACTGTATATATTTATTATTATTCACACAAAAACCTGTCTTGTTAGTCGATATAACAATTATAATTCAACAAGTTTTCGAATGTATTTAATGTATTCAAGCCGCCAAAACTGAAGCCATAAATCAAATTCATTGCTGACTTGTTGATGACATTTCCACGCCTTCATATCTGCCACGCACAAATCGAATGAATAATATATATAATATGTATAAATAGATATAGATATACGCGACGCAATAACAACGTTTTATAGTGTCGATGTCGATGGCTTGTGGCCACCAGTTGAGAAAGCATTCGTCTGATTAGTGTCTACTCGGGGGTAGTCCTTGTAGCATTTGTTGTATTTGTTGTATTTGTTGTTGTATTTGATACAGATACAACTCTGCCATGTCAGTCCAAGTGCTCCATGCACACAATAAACATGCCCACTCTTCAATGACTAAATCAAAATCACAAACGCTTCGTTGCTTTTCGTTTTCGTTTTTGGTTTCGCATTTGCTTTCGCCAGTTTCACTTTTATTTGACTATTTTAGTGGTTCATTTTCTTTATTTCTTTTTCTTCCTTTTCTAATATACCCTAAATACCCGGGGGTATAATAAGTTGTGCTTGAGTATGTAATAAGCATAAGCTATATATGTTCTTGATCAGAAGTCGAGTGGAATAGAAATATAAGTTTATTTCATTTGATCAATAATTGATCCCGTTTCGCGATTATCGATACAAATCGATTTCCGCTAGCTATAACATACACAATTGTTAGGATATTGTATTTCAATTGACAAATTGTATACCCTGCCATATTATTGATTTGAGTTTGGATAAGGAACACCGATTTTGTTAAGTAATTATAATAATTTTTACACTTAATCAACTAATTAGTAGTTTTAAGCAACTTTTTTCTATAGCCTTCATCAGTATTGAAATATTAAATATGTTTTTAAAAATAAAAATTTTTATTAATAAATTATTTTTGTAAAATATTGAATTCGATGTCATTAAAGAGTAAATACAACTAGCCAAATAAAAATAGATAGATAGATATTTTTTGATGTACATACTTTTTTATATGTTTTATATATTTTTGATTAAATATATTTTGAATTTTTTTGTGTATTATTTTGTTTTTTTTTATTCGGTATTGAGGGTACTTGTAAGGTACTTGTAAAACCAGCACTTGCTTTGAGCTCATTGACTTATTTACCAGTAATTTTCTCGAGTTTGGTAGAGGCACTTACAGTTAGGTTATCTGAATTTTGATTTTATCTGAAATCGGAGCTGATTTTGAAAAAAGTTAGTTTTCAAAATCGATATTTATCGTTTGTTTTCCAGAAATTCAGAAAACGTTGCTTAGACTCATAGCAATCACATTCTAGCCATTAATTTATTATAAGATTTATTTGTAGTTATTCATTGTGATCGACGTACGGGCGTACAGGGTATTTATTTAGTCGAGCACACTGATCGTTGTTGTTTTATTAAACTGTTAGCTAGCAAGCTGCTTTCTGTTGTCCGCGATTTTTCACTGTGTGTATCGTCGATTGTCCCGGCTTAACTTGGCTTTTGTTTATTCTGCCTCCGTGCCACGCCCAACACCAACACCCACGACCACACTAACCTCCCCACCCTGACTGGCTAGCTAGCTGTGTATGTCTATATATATATATTTAAGGGGGCCCGGCAAACAATTAAATTAATTTAATCCACATGCTGGCCATGTTAATATACCCATTTTGATCCATATGCATTTATTTATACATATATATATATATAACATACATATACATATAGCTTAAATATATATATATATATATATATATATGTATATATATATAAATATCTTTAATGTGTACTAAAAGTTGCACTAAAGCATTTTAAATTTCACTTAAAACACGTTTTCAAATCAAACATTTTAATTGCAATGGAAAGTGGAGCTGGGCAGGACTGCCATTTAGTTAAAATTACAGTGCGCTCTCCTTTAATTTAACCTGTTTGAATTTCGTAATTATTAATTAAATTATTATTAATTTTTTTTTTTTTATTTCTTTTATATCTTATATATAATTTTGGGTTAATTTTTTCTGAATTTGCATAAATTAATAATTTTTTTTTTGGGCTTATCTTTGAATTTTGGCATAATTTTTTTGGTATATTTTTCTTTTAATTTTAACCTTTTTTTTTAATGCTGTATGACACATTTATTAATTTTTTTAAACGCTGTTTTTTTATTATCAAATTGGGGGAAGTTATGTTTGGGACGGGGATGATCACCACAAGGAAATAAGGGAAACATGTACATAGGACAATAGCTACAGATTCTTGCGTTTGGTGTCCTTCACCACCCGTAGATAGCCATCGATAATGGCGATGGCGGCCAAATGGAACTCCAAATGCACCTGGTTGATCCAATCGATGAGGATGGCACGCATCTCATGCGACACCTCCGACTGATCTCTCAAGAGATCCGGGTAGATGGGCTGCTGTTCCTCCACCTCGTGCAGATGGTTCGTAAATATCGTTCACGTATTCAGAGACCAAAATCAGGTTCTGCCGATCATCAGCAACAGTTTTCTCAGCTGAACGGAAGCATTAGTCTCCTTCTTGAGCTCTGCACGAGGCAGCAACTGCAGCTGCAGCTGGAGCCACATTAGGCATGGTGCTCTTGATGCCCCATTTGTGGTGCCCAGCAGCTGCTTTTTCCAGTGTGTCTCCACACGAGCCTAGGGGTTGATTTTTAAAGAATTATATAATTTATATTTTTATATATATAACTATATATAAATGCAATATTTTTACCGGCACCCTTGTGCCTTTGGCGGAGCAAAACCGTAAACGGAACCGGAACCCAAATTCAATTCGGCTTGACAATCTACTTGAGGCACATGTGCAGTTATGTATATATATATATATATTTATATACTATTATATAATGTCCTGGCAATGGGTCACCTTGTGCGTTGTGAGCAAAGTTAAAAGCTAACCCTCCTATTGGCCTCGTTTGCAGATGTGATTCACTCGTCATTCAGTCATTTAGCCATTCCGTCGATTTCCGCCGCGCGTTTAACATGTTTATAATTCATTCTTTATACCTTTACGTTTGCCACGCCCAACTGCGCCCACCTGTTCACCTGTGTTTTAGCTGCTGTTGTCGTTGTTGTTTTTGCTGTCGCTCTTCTGTGTTTATTTAATTCGCGTAAATGTGTATTAATGTTAATTGAAAGCTTTACGAGCGCGTTTAGCTGTCGAGTCGAGCTTTTGTGTTCAGCCTTTGTTTATGCTTCTTCTTCTTGCAACTGCTGCTCCAGTTGCTGTTGTTTTAGTGTGCCCAGCTGCAGTGCTGCATGACCCGCATCAATTTTGCTTACTTCTTCTACTTGTCATACCCTGTAGCAAAAGTATGTAACAGGCATGTCTATCTATATATATGTATATATATTTATATATGTTTGATTTTGTCATATCCATTTGTCTTTTTTCTCTGTTCCTTCTCCAAAGTCGATAAGAAATATATGCAGCATTGATTTATGCTGTATTCTCAGAACGGTGATCAAACATGTTCAATGAAGTTCATCAAATACACTACAACATACAGGGTATCATAAGGTCGCGCATTCCTTTGCTTGACAACAGCACTCTTAATTGTTGTTTTTGTTGTTTGCAAAATGGTTTTTGTTTGGACTGACGCTAAGCTGGTTTTGGCGCAAATTTCCGTTAAGGTTCGTTGCTACCATTCCTATGGGGGTTGGGTGAAGGTATGTACACTCCCCGTACACTACCCCTACCCCCGGCCCCTTTGGGCACTGTGTGACAGCTGAGACTGCTGCCAAAGATTTACGGTTGATTGAACAGTTGCCGTAACTGGAATTCATTTATTTTTCCACACAAACGAAATTGAGATGAAAACCCAAATCGGGTTTTTTTCATTCATTTATTCATCAAATTTCATTTGATTATGATGACAAATTGAACGGCTACCTGGATAAGATAAGAGTTGGAGTATTTAACATACAAGTGAGGAAAAGCATGATAAATGCATCAGTTCCAAATGTAGACTTTAACTGGATCACAAATTGTTAGCAAAATT